>JAQJVL010001843.1:0-141674 GCA_035578905.1 Stictocephala bisonia
TAAAAACAAATAAAATCACATATAAAAGGAAACCAAAAGATAGTGGTTCATGACCTGTACATATTTTTGTTTTTATGTGTATATTGTAAATTGGTCGTTGCTTAATTAGTAGAAGCCACAGCTTTATAATCAAAATTAAACAGTCCGTATTCCAATCAGATCCATAACAAACCGCGGTTAATCAGTTAATAAGGCTATATTAAGTCGGAAACTGGTGGCGCAGAACGTAACCCAGATACTTGCGGACAAAGATGTTCCGTGGTTTGGCACCGAGGCTCCATGCTCGGTCCTCTTAATACCAACACGGCGTCCGCGCCGTGGTTGCCATCGACGTGGACACAACTAGAGTAGTCTGGGTCTTTAGATGTTTAGATGGTAGTCAAGGTAAAATGTTATGTAGGGAAGTAGAACTGAAGTGTCAGACATGGTCATAACTGAAAAATCAATACACACTTCGTAGGTTCGGAAATTCCACGTAAGGCTGTAGTTTCCATAGTTGCTCTAGCCTATTGGAGCTTTAATAAATAGTCCTTTCTGGCTAAGCTGAACTCATATACCTAACAATTACTACACTCATTTATCACACTCATCTCACACTCATTCGAAAATCCATATTCGACCATATCTTGATGATTGGCGTCCTTAAGAATAAAATTAATAAAAGAGACCGTCCACTGCCTCGAAAAACGACTAAAATATGAGTTTTATTTTAACGATTCTGTGCGTCATAATGATCATATCTTATTATTTCAATATTTATTTGGTATGTGAAGACCTATTCTAAGGGATTTTTGTCAAAAAACTTCAAATCTTCCAATGGTCCCTCCTTTGGCACTTATTCGATGAAAATCTGAATTTTTTCTAGTGAAATCTTAACTATACGTACTTGTTTAAAATGTCCAGCTGGTCATGGAAAAGCGTCAGAATGGCCCGTGAGATGTCTATAAAACGAGAGATCTGGAAACTAAGTTTGTTAGCAAATTCGCCCTGATTGTGATGTTTAAATAGTTTCTGGAGGCTTTATTGTAAGAGTTTCACAAAAACGAATGACATTTCCTTATTCAGTGTATAATTCTACCCCAGAAAAGTGTGTCATACGTCAAGATTTGCGTGGTTGGATTTTTGTCAAAAAACTTCAAATCTTCCAATGGTCCCCCCTTTAGCACTTATTCGATGAAAAACCTGAATTTTTTTAAGTAAAATCTTAACTAAACGTACTTGTTTAGAAAGTCCAGTTCGTCATAGAAAAGCATCAGAATGGCCCGTGAGACGTCTAGAAAGCGAGAGAATTGGAAACAAAGTTTGTTAGCAAATTCGCCTTGATTGTGATGTTTAAATAGCCTCAGGAGGCTTTATTGTAAGAGTTGCACCAAAACGAAAGACATTACCTGATTCAGTGTATAATTCTACCCCAGAAAAGTGTGTCATACGTCAAGATTTTCGTGGTTGGATTTTTGTCAAAAAACTTCAAATCTTCCAATGGTCCCCCCTTTGCAATTTTTCGATGAAAAACTGAATTTTTTCTAGTAAAATCTTAACTATACGTACTTGTTTAGAATGTCCAGCTGGTCATGGAAAAGCATTAGAATGCCCGTGAGACGTCTAGAAAACGAAAGAATTGGAAACAAAGTTTGTTAGCAAATTCGCCCTGATTGTGATGTTTAAATAGCCTCAGGAGGCTTTATTGTATGATTTGCACCAAAACGAAAGACATTTCCTGATTCAGTGTTTAATTCTACCCCAGAAAAGTGTGCCATACGTCAAGATTTGCGTGGTTGGATTTTTCTCATAAAACCTCAAATCTTCCAATGGTCTCGCTTGTTTCCAATTCTCTCGCTTTCTAGACAGAAGCCATTCTGATGCTTCTCCATGATTAGCTGGACATTCTTAACAAGTACGTATAGTTAAGATTTCACTAGAAAAAATTCAGATTTTTCATCGAAAAAGTGCCAATGGGGGTTTGGCACTTTTTCGATGAAAAATCTGAATTTTTTCTGGTGAAATCTTAACTATACGTACTTGTTTATAATGTCCAGCTAATTATGGAGAAGCATCAGAATGGCCCATGAGACGTCTAGAAAGCGAGAGAATTGGAAACAAAGTTTGTTAGTGAATTCGCCCTGATTGTGATGTTTATATAGCCTCAGGAGGCTTTATTGTAATAATTGCACCAAAACGAAAGGCATTTCCAGATACAGTGTATAATTCTACCCCAAAAAGGTGTGACATACGTCAAGATTTGCTTGGTTGGATTTTTCTCATAAAACTTTAAATCTTCCAATGGTCCCTCCCTTGGCACTTTTTCGATGAAAAATCTGAATTTTTTCTAGTAAAATCTGAACTATACGTACTTGTTAAGAAAGTCCAGGTGGTCATGGAAAAGCATCAGAATGGCCCGTGAGACGTTTAGAAAGCGAGAGAATTGAAAACAAAGTTTGTTAGCAAATTCGTCCTGATTGTCAATTTTAGATTGCCTCTGGAGAATTTACTGTAGGAGTTGCACCAAAACGAAAGACATTTCCTGATTCAGTGTTTAATTCTACCCCAGAAAAGTGTGTCATACGTCAAGATTTGCGTGGTTGGATTTTTCTCATAAAACCTCAAATCTTCCAATGGGCCCCCCTTTGGCACTTTTTCGATGAAAAATCTGAATTTTTTCTAGTGAAATCGTAACTATACCTACTTGTTTAGAATGTCCAGCTGGTCATGGAAAAGCGTCAGAATGGCCCATGAGACGTCTAGAAAGCGAGAGAATTGGAAACAAAGTTTGTTAGCAATTGCGCCCTGATTGTGATTTTTAGATTGCCTCTGGAGAATTTATTGTAAGAGTTGCACCAAAACGAAAGACATTTCCTGATTCAGTGTATAATTCTACCCCAGAAAAGTGTGTCATACGTCAAGATTTTCGTGGTTGGATTTTTGTCAAAAAACTTCAAATCTTCCAATGGTCCCTCCTTTGGCACATATTCGATGAAAAATCTGAATTTTTTCTAGTGAAATCTTAACTATACGTACTTGTTTAGAATGTCCAGCTGGTCATCAAAAAGCATCATAATGGCCCGTGAGACGTCTAGAAAACGAGAGAACTGGAAACTAAGTTTGTTAGCAAATTCGCCATGATTGTGATGTTAAAATAGCCTCAGGAGGCTTTATTGTAAAACTTTCACCAAAACGAAAGACATTTCCTGATTCAGTGTTTAATTCTACCCCAGAAAAGTGTGTCATACGTCAAGATTTGCGTGGTTGGATTTTTCTCATAAAACCTCAAATCTTCCAATGGTCCCCCCTTTGGCACTTTTTCGATGAAAAATCTCAATTGTTTATAGTGAAATCTTAACTCTACGTACTTGTTTAGAATGTCTATCTGGTCATGGAAAAGCATCAGAATGGCCCATGAGACGTCTAGAAAGCGAGAGAATTAAAAACAAAGTTTGTTAGCAAATTCGCCCTGATTGTGATGTTTAAATATCCTCAGGAGGCTTTATTGTAAGATTTGCACCAAAACGAAAGACATTTCCTGATTCAGTGTTTAATTCTACCCCAGAAAAGTGTGTCATACGTCAAGATTTGCGTGGTTGGATTTTTCTCATAAAACCTCAAATCTTCCAATTGGCACTTCTTCGATGAAAAATCTGAATTTTTTCTAGTTAAATCGTAACTATACTTCTTGTTTAGAATGTCCAGCTGGTCATGGAAAAGCGTCAGAATGGCCCATGAGACGTCTAGAAAGCGAGAAAATTGAAAACAACGTTTGTTAGCAATTGCGTCAGAATGGCCCATGAGACGTATTGCGCCCTGATTGTGATTTTTAGATTGCCTCTGGAGAATTTATTGTAAGAGTTGCACCAAAACGAAAGACATTTCCTGATTCAGTGTATAATTCTACCCCAGAAAAGTGTGTCATACGTCAAGATTTTTGTGGTTGGATTTTTAAAAAAACTTCAAATCTTCCAATGGTCCCTCCTTTGGCACTTATTCGATGAAAAATCTGAATTTTTTCTAGTGAAATCTTAACTATACGTACTTGTTTAGAATGTCCAGCTGGTCATGGAAAAGCATCAGAATGGCCCGTGAGATGTCTATAAAACGAGAGAACTGGAAACTAAGTTTGTTAGCAAATTCGCCCTGATTGTGATGTTTAAATAGTCTCTGGAGGCTTTATTGTAAGAGTTTCACCAAAACGAATGACATTTCCTTATTCAGTGTATAATTCTACCCCAGAAAAGTGTGTCATACGTCAAGATTTGCGTGGTTGGATTTTTGTCAAAAAACTTCAAATCTTCCAACTTGGCATCGAAATCTTCATCGAAATTTGGCACTTATTCGATGAAAAACCTGAATTTTTTCTAGTAAAATCTTAACTATACGTACTTGTTTAGAAAGTCCAGTTGGTCATAGAAAAGCATCAGAATGGCCCGTGAGACGTCTAGAAAGCGAGAGAATTGGAAACAAAATTTGTTAGCAAATTCGCCCTGATTGTGATGTTTAAATAGCCTCAGGAGGCTTTATTGTAAGAGTTGCACCAAAACGAAAGACATTACCTGATTCAGTGTATAATTCTACCCCAGAAAAGTGTGTCATACGTCAAGATTTTCGTGGTTGGATTTTTCTCAAAAAACTTCAAATCTTCCAATGGTCCCCCCTTTGCAATTTTTCGATGAAAAATCTGAATTTTTTCTAGTGAAATCTTAACTATACGTACTTGTTTAGAATGTCTAGCTGGTCATGGAAAAGCATCAGAA
Organism: Stictocephala bisonia; assembly: GCA_035578905.1. Taxonomy (NCBI): domain Eukaryota; kingdom Metazoa; phylum Arthropoda; class Insecta; order Hemiptera; family Membracidae; genus Stictocephala; species Stictocephala bisonia. The sequence goes on from JAQJVL010001843.1 coordinate 4,743, forward strand.
TGGCCCATGAGACGTCTAGAAAGCGAGAGAATTAGAAACAAAGTTTGTTAGCAAATTCGCCCTGATTGTGATGTTTAAATAGCCTCAGGAGGCTTTATTGTAAGATTTGCACCAAAACGAAAGACATTTCCTGATTCAGTGTTTAATTCTACCCCAGAAAAGTGTGTCATACGTCAAGATTTGCGTGGTTGGATTTTTGTCAAAAAACTTCAAATCTTCCAATGGTCCCCCCTTTGGCACTTTTTCGATGAAAAATCTAAATTTTTTCTAGTGAAATTTTAACTATACGTACTTGTTTAGAATGTCTAGCTGGTCATGGAAAAGCATCAGAATGGCCCATGAGACGTCTAGAAAGCGAGAGAATTGGAAACAAAGTTTGTTAGCAATTGCGCCCTGATTGTGATTTTTAGATTGCCTCTGGAGAATTTATTGTAAGAGTTGCACTAAAACGAAAGTCATTTCCTGATTTAGTGTATAATTCTACCCCAGAAAATTGTGTCATACGTCAAGATTTTCGTGGTTGGATTTTTCTCAAAAAACTTCAAATCTTCCAATGGTCTCGCTTGTTTCCAATTCTCTCGCTTTCTAGACGTCTCATGGGCCATTCTGATGCTTCTCCATGATTAGCTGGACATTCCCTACAAGTACGTATAGTTAAGATTTCACTAGAAAAATTTCAGATTTTTTCTGGTGAAATCTTAACTATACGTACTTGTTTAGATTGTCCAGCTGGTCATGGAAAAGCGTCAGAATGGCCCATGAGACGTCTAGAAAGCGAGAGAATTGGAAACAAAGTTTGTTAGCAATTGCGCCCTGATTGTGATTTTTAGATTGCCTCTGGATAAGTAATTGTAAGAGTTGCACCAAAACGAAAGACATTTCCTGATTCAGTGTATAATTCTATCCCAGAAAAGTGTGTCACACGTCAAGATTTTCGTGGTTGGATTTTTGTCAAAAAACTTCAAATCTTCCAATGGTCCCTCCTTTGGCACTTATTCGATGAAAAATCTGAATTTTTTCTAGTAAAATCTGAACTATACGTACTTGTTTAGAAAGTCAGGGTGGTCATGGAAAAGCATCAGAATGGCCCGTGAGACGTTTAGAAAGCGAGAGAATTGAAAACAAAGTTTGTTAGCAAATTCGCCCTGATTGTGATGTTTAAATTGCCTCTGGAGAATTTATTGTAAGAGTTGCACCAAAACGAAAGACATTTCCTGATTCAGTGTATAATTCTACCCCAGAAAAGTGTGTCATACGTCAAGATTTGCGTGGTTGGATTTTTGTCAAAAAACTTCAAATCTTCCAATGGTCCCCCCTTTGGCACTTTTTCGATGAAAAATCTGAATTTTTTCTAGTGAAATCTTAACTATACGTTCTTGTTTAGAATGTCCAGGTGGTCATGGAAAAGCATCAGAATGGCCAGTGAGACGTTTAGAAATCGAGAGAATTGAAAAACAAAGTTTGTTAGCAAATTCGCCCTAATTCTGATATTTAAATTGCCTCTGGAGAATTTATTGTAAGAGTTGCACCAAAACGAAAGACATTTCCAGATTCAGTGTATAATTCTACCCAAGAAAGGTGTGTCATACGTCAAGATTTGCGTGGTTGGATTTTTCTCAAAAAACTTTAAATCTTCCAATGGTCCTTTGGCACTTTTTCGATGAAAAATCTGAATATTTTCTAGTGAAATCTTAACTATACGTACTTTTTTAGAATGTCCAGCTGGTCATGGAAAAACATCAGAATGGCCCATGAGACGTCTAGAAAGCGAGAGAATTGGAAACAAAGTTTGTTAGCGAATTCGCCCTGATTGTGATGTTTAAATAGCCTCAGGAGGCTTTATTGTAATAATTTCACCAAAACAAAAGACATTTCCTGATTCAGTGTTTAATTCTACCCCAGAAAAGTGTGTCATACGTCAAGATTTGCGTGGTTGGATTTTTCTTATAAAACCTCAAATCTTCCAATGGTCTCCCCTTTGGCACTTTTTCGATGAAAAATCTAAATTTTTTCTAGTAAAATCTTAACTATAAGTACTTGTTTAGAATGTCCAGCTAATCATGGAGAAGCATCAGAATGGGCCGTGAGACGCCTAGAAAGCGAGAGAATTATGAACAAAGTTTGTTAGCAATTGCGCCCTGATTGTCATTTTTAGATTGCCTCTGGAGAATTTATTGTAAGAGTTGCACCAAAACGAAAGACATTTCCTGATTCAGTGTATAATTCTATCCCAGAAAAGTGTGTCATACGTCAAGATTTTCGTGGTTGGATTTTTGTCAAAAAACTTCAAATCTTCCAATGGTCCCTCCTTTGGCACTTATTCGATGAAAATCTGAATTTTTTCTAGTGAAATCTTAACTATACGTACTTGTTTAGAATGTCCAGCTGGTCATGGAAAAGCGTCAGAATGGCCCGTGAGATGTCTATAAAACGAGAGATCTGGAAAAGTTTGTTAGCAAATTCGCCCTGATTGTGATGTTTAAATAGTCTCTGGAGGCTTTATTGTAAGAGTTTCACAAAAACGAATGACATTTCCTTATTCAGTGTATAATTCTACCCCAGAAAAGTGTGTCATACGTCAAGATTTGCGTGGTTGGATTTTTGTCAAAAAACTTCAAATCTTCCAATGGTCCCCCCTTTAGCACTTATTCGATGAAAAACCTGAATTTTTTTAAGTAAAATCTTAACTAAACGTACTTGTTTAGAAAGTCCAGTTCGTCATAGAAAAGCATCAGAATGGCCCGTGAGACGTCTAGAAAGCGAGAGAATTGGAAACAAAGTTTGTTAGCAAATTCGCCTTGATTGTGATGTTTAAATAGCCTCAGGAGGCTTTATTGTAAGAGTTGCACCAAAACGAAAGACATTACCTGATTCAGTGTATAATTCTACCCCAAAAAAGTGTGTCATACGTCAAGATTTTCGTGGTTGGATTTTTGTCAAAAAACTTCAAATCTTCCAATGGTCCCCCCTTTGCAATTTTTCGATGAAAAACTGAATTTTTTCTAGTGAAATCTTAACTATACGTACTTGTTTAGAATGTCCAGCTGGTCATGGAAAAGCATTAGAATGCCCGTGAGACGTCTAGAAAACGAGAGAATTGGAAACAAAGTTTGTTAGCAAATTCGCCCTGATTGTGATGTTTAAATAGCCTCAGGAGGCTTTATTGTATGATTTGCACCAAAACGAAAGACATTTCCTAATTCAGTGTTTAATTCTACCCCAGAAAAGTGTGCCATACGTCAAGATTTGCGTGGTTGGATTTTTCTCATAAAACCTCAAATCTTCCAATGGTCTCGCTTGTTTCCAATTCTCTCGCTTTCTAGACGTATCATGGGCCATTCTGATGCTTCTTCATGATTAGCTGGACATTCTTAACAAGTACGTATAGTTAAGATTTCACTAGAAAAAATTCGGATTTTTCATCGAAAAAGTGCCAAAGGGGGTTTGGCACTTTTTCGATGAAAAATCTGAATTTTTTCTGGTGAAATCTTAACTATACGTACTTGTTTAGAATGTCCAGCTAATTATGGAGAAGCATCAGAATGGCCTATGAGACGTCTAGAAAGCGAGAGAATTGGAAACAAAGTTTGTTAGTGAATTCGCCCTGATTGTGATGTTTATATAGCCTCAGGAGGCTTTATTGTAATAATTGCACCAAAACGAAAGGCATTTCCAGATACAGTGTATAATTCTACCCCAAAAAGGTGTGTCATACGTCAAGATTTGCTTGGTTGGATTTTTCTCATAAAACTTTAAATCTTCCAATGGTCCCTCCCTTGGCACTTTTTCGATGAAAAATCTGAATTTTTTCTAGTAAAATCTGAACTATACGTACTTGTTTAGAAAGTCCAGGTGGTCATGGAAAAGCATCAGAATGGCCCGTGAGACGTTTAGAAAGCGAGAGAATTGAAAACAAAGTTTGTTAGCAAATTCGTCCTTATTGTCAATTTTAGATTGCCTCTGGAGAATTTACTGTAGGAGTTGCACCAAAACCAAAGACATTTCCTGATTCAGTGTTTAATTCTACCCCAGAAAAGTGTGTCATACGTCAAGATTTGCGTGGTTAGATTTTTCTCATAAAACCTCAAATCTTCCAATGGGCCCCCCTTTGGCACATATTCGATGAAAAATCTGAATTTTTTCTAGTGAAATCTTAACTATACGTACTTGTTTAGAATGTCCAGCTGGTCATCAAAAAGCATCATAATGGCCCGTGAGACGTCTAGAAAACGAGAGAACTGGAAACTAAGTTTGTTAGCAAATTCGCCATGATTGTGATGTTTAAATAGCCTCAGGAGGCTTTATTGTAAGATTTGCACCAAAACGAAAGACATTTCCTGATTCAGTGTTTAATTCTACCCCAGAAAAGTGTGTCATACGTCAAGATTTGCGTGGTTGGATTTTTCTCATAAAACCTCAAATCTTCCAATTGGCACTTTTTCGATGAAAAATCTGAATTTTTTCTAGTGAAATCGTAACTATACTTCTTGTTTAGAATGTCCAGCTGGTCATGGAAAAGCGTCAGAATGGCCCATGAGACGTTTAGAAAGCGAGAAAATTGAAAACAACGTTTGTTAGCAATTGCGCCCTGATTGTGATTTTTAGATTGCCTCTGGAGAATTTATTGTAAGAGTTGCACCAAAACGAAAGACATTTCCTGATTCAGTGTATAATTCTACCCCAGAAAAGTGTGTCATACGTCAAGATTTTTGTGGTTTGATTTTTAAAAAAACTTCAAATCTTCCAATGGTCCCTCCTTTGGCACTTATTCGATGAAAAATCTGAATTTTTTCTAGTGAAATCTTAACTATACGTACTTGTTTAGAATGTCCAGCTGGTCATGGAAAAGCATCAGAATGGCCCGTGAGATGTCTATAAAACGAGAGAACTGGAAACTAAGTTTGTTAGCAAATTCGCCCTGATTGTGATGTTTAAATAGTCTCTGGAGGCTTTATTGTAAGAGTTTCACCAAAACGAATGACATTTCCTTATTCAGTGTATAATTCTACCCCAGAAAAGTGTGTCATACGTCAAGATTTGCGTGGTTGGATTTTTCTCAAAAAACTTCAAATCTTCCAATGGTCCCCCCTTTGCAATTTTTCGATGAAAAATCTGAATTTTTTCTAGTGAAATCTTAACTATACATACTTGTTTAGAATGTCTAGCTGGTCATGGAAAAGCATCAGAATGGCCCATGAGACGTCTAGAAAGCGAGAGAATTAGAAACAAAGTTTGTTAGCAAATTCGCCCTGATTGTGATGTTTAAATAGCCTCAGGAGGCTTTATTGTAAGATTTGCACCAAAACGAAAGACATTTCCTGATTCAGTGTTTAATTCTACCCCAGAAAAGTGTGTCATACGTCAAGATTTGCGTGGTTGGATTTTTGTCAAAAAACTTCAAATCTTACAATGGTCCCCCCTTTGGCACTTTTTAGATGAAAAATCTGAATTTTTTCTAGTAAAATCTGAACTATACGTACTTGTTTAGAAAGTCAGGGTGGTCATGGAAACGCATCAGAATGGCCCGTGAGACGTTTAGAAAGCGAGAGAATTGAAAACAAATTTGTTAGCAAATTCGCCCCGATTGTGATATTTAAATTGCCTCTGGAGAATTTATTGTAAGAGTTGCACCAAAACGAAAGACATTTCCTGATTCAGTGTATAATTCTACCCCAGAAAAAAGTGTCATACGTCAAGATTTTCGTTGTTGGATTTTTGTCAAAAAACTGCAAATCTTCCAATGGTCCCCCCTTTGGCACTTATTCGATGAAAAATCTGAATTTTTTCTAGTGAAATCTTAACTATACGTACTTGTTTAGAATGTCCAGCTGGTCATGGAAAAGCATCAGAATGGCCCGTGAGACGTCTAGAAAACGAGAGAACTGGAAACTAAGTTTGTTAGCAAATTCGCCCTGATTGTGATGTTTAAATAGCCTCTGGAGGCTTTATTGTAAGAGTTTCACCAAAACGAAAGACATTTCCTGATTCAGTGTTTAATTCTATCCCAAAAAAGTGTGTCATACGTCAAGATTTGCGTTATTGGATTTTTGTCAAAAAACTTCAAATCTTCCAATAAAGCCATCATAAATTACCTATCATAAATCTACGGTGAAATAACTTTGGCACTTTTTCGATGAAAAATCTGAATTTTTTCTAGTGAAATCTTAACTATACGTACTTGTTTAGAATGTCCAGGTGGTCATGGAAAAGCATAAGAATGGCCCGTGAGACGTTTAGAAATCGAGAGAATTGAAAACAAAGTTTGTTAGCAAATTCGCCCTAATTCTGATATTTAAATTGCCTCTGGAGAATTTATTGTAAGAGTTGCACCAAAACCAAAGACATTTCCAGATTCTGTGTAAAATTCTACCCCAGAAAGGTGTTTCATACGTCAAGATTTGCGTGGTTGGATTTTTGTCAAAAAACTTCAAATCTTCCAATGGTCCCCCCTTTGGCACTTTTTCGATGAAAAATCTGAATTTTTTCTAGTGAAATCTTAACTATACGTTCTTGTTTAGAATGTCCAGGTGGTCATGGAAAAGAATCAGAATGGCCAGTGAGACGTTTAGAAATCGAGAGAATTGAAAACAAAGTTTGTTAGCAAATTCGCCCTAATTCTGATATTTAAATTGCCTCTGGAGAATTTATTGTAAGAGTTGCACCAAAACGAAAGACATTTCCAGATTCAGTGTATAATTCTACCCCAGAAAGGTGTGTCATACGTCAAGATTTGCGTGGTTGGATTTTTCTCAAAAAACTTTAAATCTTCCAATGGTCCTTTGGCACTTTTTCGATGAAAAATCTGAATATTTTCTAGTGAAATCTTAACTATACGAACTTTTTTAGAATGTCCAGCTGGTCATGGAAAAACATCAGAATGGCCCATGAGACGTCTAGAAAGCGAGAGAATTGGAAACAAAGTTTGTTAGCGAATTCGCCCTGATTGTGATGTTTAAATAGCCTCAGGAGGCTTTATTGTAATAATTTCACCAAAACGAAAGACATTTCCTGATTCAGTGTTTAATTCTACCCCAGAAAAGTGTGTCATACGTCAAGATTTGCGTGGTTGGATTTTTCTCATAAAACCTCAAATCTTCCAATGGTCCCCCCCTTGGCACTTTTTCGATGAAAAATCTGAATTTTTTCTAGTAAAATCTTAACTATAAGTACTTGTTTAGAATGTCCAGCTAATCATGGAGAAGCATCAGAATGGGCCGTGAGACGCCTAGAAAGCGAGAGAATTATGAACAAAGTTTGTTAGCAATTGCGCCCTGATTGTAATTTTTAGATTGCCTCTGGAGAATTTATTGTAAGAGTTGCACCAAAACGAAAGACATTTCCTGATTCAGTGTATAATTCTATCCCAGAAAAGTGTGTCATACGTCAAGATTTTCGTGGTTGGATTTTTGTCAAAAAACTTCAAATCTTCCAATGGTCCCTCCTTTGGCACTTATTCGATGAAAATCTGAATTTTTTCTAGTGAAATCTTAACTATACGTACTTGTTTAAAATGTCCAGCTGGTCATGGAAAAGCGTCAGAATGGCCCGTGAGATGTCTATAAAACGAGAGATCTGGAAACTAAGTTTGTTAGCAAATTCGCCCTGATTGTGATGTTTAAATAGTTTCTGGAGGCTTTATTGTAAGAGTTTCACAAAAACGAATGACATTTCCTTATTCAGTGTATAATTCTACCCCAGAAAAGTGTGTCATACGTCAAGATTTGCGTGGTTGGATTTTTGTCAAAAAACTTCAAATCTTCCAATGGTCCCCCCTTTGGCACTTATTCGATGAAAAACCTGAATTTTTTTAAGTAAAATCTTAACTAAACGTACTTGTTTAGAAAGTCCAGTTCGTCATAGAAAAGCATCAGAATGGCCCGTGAGACGTCTAGAAAGCGAGAGAATTGGAAACAAAGTTTGTTAGCAAATTCGCCCTGATTGTGATGTTTAAATAGCCTCAGGAGGCTTTATTGTAAGAGTTGCACCAAAACGAAAGACATTACCTGATTCAGTGTATAATTCTACCCCAGAAAAGTGTGTCATACGTCAAGATTTGCGTGGTTGGATTTTTCTCATAAAACCTCAAATCTTCCAATGGTCCCCCCTTTGGCACTTTTTCGATGAAAAATCTAAATTTTTTATAGTGAAATCTTAACTCTACGTACTTGTTTAGAATGTCTATCTGGTCATGGAAAAGCATCAGAATGGCCCATGAGACGTCTAGAAAGCGAGAGAATTAAAAACAAAGTTTGTTAGCAAATTCGCCCTGATTGTGATGTTTAAATATCCTCAGGAGGCTTTATTGTAAGATTTGCACCAAAACGAAAGACATTTCCTGATTCAGTGTTTAATTCTACCCCAGAAAAGTGTGTCATAGCATCAGAATGACCCATGAGACGTCTAGAAAGCGAGAGAATTGGAAACAAAGTTTGTTAGCGAATTCGCCCTGATTGTGATGTTTATATAGCCTCAGGAGGCTTTATTGTAATAATTGCACCAAAACGAAAGGCATTTCCAGATACAGTGTATAATTCTACCCCAAAAAGGTGTGTCATACGTCAAGATTTGCTTGGTTGGATTTTTCTCATAAAACTTTAAATCTTCCAATGGTCCCTCCCTTGGCACTTTTTCGATGAAAAATCTGAATTTTTTCTAGTAAAATCTGAACTATACGTACTTGTTAAGAAAGTCCAGGTGGTCATGGAAAAGCATCAGAATGGCCCGTGAGACTTTTAGAAAGCGAGAGAATTGAAAACAAAGTTTGTTAGCAAATTCGTCCTGATTGTCAATTTTAGATTGCCTCTGGAGAATTTACTGTAGGAGTTTGCACCAAAACGAAAGACATTTCCTGATTCAGTGTTTAATTCTACCCCAGAAAAGTGTGTCATACGTCAAGATTTGCGTGGTTGGATTTTTCTCATAAAACCTCAAATCTTCCAATTGGCACTTCTTCGATGAAAAATCTGAATTTTTTCTAGTTAAATCGTAACTATACTTCTTGTTTAGAATGTCCAGCTGGTCATGGAAAAGCGTCAGAATGGCCCATGAGACGTCTAGAAAGCGAGAAAATTGAAAACAACGTTTGTTAGCAATTGCGCCCTGATTGTGATTTTTAGATTGCCTCTGGAGAATTTATTGTAAGAGTTGCACCAAAACGAAAGACATTTCCTGATTCAGTGTATAATTCTACCCCAGAAAAGTGTGTCATACGTCAAGATTTTTGTGGTTGGATTTTTCTCAAAAAACTTCAAATCTTCCAATGGTCCCTCCTTTGGCACTTATTCGATGAAAAATCTGAATTTTTTCTAGTGAAATCTTAACTATACGTACTTGTTTAGAATGTCCAGCTGGTCATGGAAAAGCATCAGAATGGCCCGTGAGATGTCTATAAAACGAGAGAACTGGAAACTAAGTTTGTTAGCAAATTCGCCCTGATTGTGATGTTTAAATAGTCTCTGGAGGCTTTATTGTAAGAGTTTCACCAAAACGAATGACATTTCCTTATTCAGTGTATAATTCTACCCCAGAAAAGTGTGTCATACGTCAAGATTTGCGTGGTTGGATTTTTGTCAAAAAACTTCAAATCTTCCAACTTGGCATCGAAATCTTCATCGAAATTTGGCACTTATTCGATGAAAAACCTGAATTTTTTCTAGTGAAATCTTAACTATACGTACTTGTTTAGAAAGTCCAGTTGGTCATAGAAAAGCATCAGAATGGCCCGTGAGACGTCTAGAAAGCGAGAGAATTGGAAACAAAATTTGTTAGCAAATTCGCCCTGATTGTAATGTTTAAATAGCCTCAGGAGGCTTTATTGTAAGAGTTGCACCAAAACGAAAGACATTACCTGATTCAGTGTATAATTCTACCCCAGAAAAGTGTGTCATACGTCAAGATTTTTGTGGTTGGATTTTTCTCAAAAAACTTCAAATCTTCCAATGGTCCCCCCTTTGCAATTTTTCGATGAAAAATCTGAATTTTTTCTAGTGAAATCTTAACTATACGTACTTGTTTAGAATGTCTAGCTGGTCATGGAAAAGCATCAGAATGGCCCATGAGACGTCTAGAAAGCGAGAGAATTAGAAACAAAGTTTGTTAGCAAATTCGCCCTGATTGTGATGTTTAAATAGCCTCAGGAGGCTTTATTGTAAGATTTGCACCAAAACGAAAGACATTTCCTGATTCAGTGTTTAATTCTACCCCAGAAAAGTGTGTCATACGTCAAGATTTGCGTGGTTGGATTTTTGTCAAAAAACTTCAAATCTTCCAATGGTCCCCCCTTTGGCACTTTTTCGATGAAAAATCTAAATTTTTTCTAGTGAAATTTTAACTATACGTACTTGTTTAGAATGTCTAGCTGGTCATGGAAAAGCATCAGAATGGCCCATGAGACGTCTAGAAAGCGAGAGAATTGGAAACAAAGTTTGTTAGCAATTGCGCCCTGATTGTGATTTTTAGATTGCCTCTGGAGAATTTATTGTAAGAGTTGCACTAAAACGAAAGTCATTTCCTGATTTAGTGTATAATTCTACCCCAGAAAATTGTGTCATACGTCAAGATTTTCGTGGTTGGATTTTTCTCAAAAAACTTCAAATCTTCCAATGGTCTCGCTTGTTTCCAATTCTCTCGCTTTCTAGACGTCTCATGGGCCATTCTGATGCTTCTCCATGATTAGCTGGACATTCCCTACAAGTACGTATAGTTAAGATTTCACTAGAAAAATTTCAGATTTTTTCTGGTGAAATCTTAACTATACGTACTTGTTTAGATTGTCCAGCTGGTCATGGAAAAGCGTCAGAATGGCCCATGAGACGTCTAGAAAGCGAGAGAATTGGAAACAAAGTTTGTTAGCAATTGCGCCCTGATTGTGATTTTTAGATTGCCTCTGGATAAGTAATTGTAAGAGTTGCACCAAAACGAAAGACATTTCCTGATTCAGTGTATAATTCTATCCCAGAAAAGTGTGTCACACGTCAAGATTTTCGTGGTTGGATTTTTGTCAAAAAACTTCAAATCTTCCAATGGTCCCTCCTTTGGCACTTATTCGATGAAAAATCTGAATTTTTTCTAGTAAAATCTGAACTATACGTACTTGTTTAGAAAGTCAGGGTGGTCATGGAAAAGCATCAGAATGGCCCGTGAGACGTTTAGAAAGCGAGAGAATTGAAAACAAAGTTTGTTAGCAAATTCGCCCTGATTGTGATGTTTAAATTGCCTCTGGAGAATTTATTGTAAGAGTTGCACCAAAACGAAAGACATTTCCTGATTCAGTGTATAATTCTACCCCAGAAAAGTGTGTCATACGTCAAGATTTGCGTGGTTGGATTTTTGTCAAAAAACTTCAAATCTTCCAATGGTCCCCCCTTTGGCACTTTTTCGATGAAAAATCTGAATTTTTTCTAGTGAAATCTTAACTATACGTTCTTGTTTAGAATGTCCAGGTGGTCATGGAAAAGCATCAGAATGGCCAGTGAGACGTTTAGAAATCGAGAGAATTGAAAAACAAAGTTTGTTAGCAAATTCGCCCTAATTCTGATATTTAAATTGCCTCTGGAGAATTTATTGTAAGAGTTGCACCAAAACGAAAGACATTTCCAGATTCAGTGTATAATTCTACCCAAGAAAGGTGTGTCATACGTCAAGATTTGCGTGGTTGGATTTTTCTCAAAAAACTTTAAATCTTCCAATGGTCCTTTGGCACTTTTTCGATGAAAAATCTGAATATTTTCTAGTGAAATCTTAACTATACGTACTTTTTTAGAATGTCCAGCTGGTCATGGAAAAACATCAGAATGGCCCATGAGACGTCTAGAAAGCGAGAGAATTGGAAACAAAGTTTGTTAGCGAATTCGCCCTGATTGTGATGTTTAAATAGCCTCAGGAGGCTTTATTGTAATAATTTCACCAAAACAAAAGACATTTCCTGATTCAGTGTTTAATTCTACCCCAGAAAAGTGTGTCATACGTCAAGATTTGCGTGGTTGGATTTTTCTTATAAAACCTCAAATCTTCCAATGGTCTCCCCTTTGGCACTTTTTCGATGAAAAATCTAAATTTTTTCTAGTAAAATCTTAACTATAAGTACTTGTTTAGAATGTCCAGCTAATCATGGAGAAGCATCAGAATGGGCCGTGAGACGCCTAGAAAGCGAGAGAATTATGAACAAAGTTTGTTAGCAATTGCGCCCTGATTGTCAATTTAAGATTGCCTCTGGAGAATTTATTGTAAGCGTTGCACCAAAACGAAAGACATTTCCTGATTCAGTGTATAATTCTATCCCAGAAAAGTGTGTCATACGTCAAGATTTTCGTGGTTGGATTTTTGTCAAAAAACTTCAAATCTTCCAATGGTCCCTCCTTTGGCACTTATTCGATGAAAATCTGAATTTTTTCTAGTGAAATCTTAACTATACGTACTTGTTTAGAATGTCCAGCTGGTCATGGAAAAGCGTCAGAATGGCCCGTGAGATGTCTATAAAACGAGAGATCTGGAAACTAAGTTTGTTAGCAAATTCGCCCTGATTGTGATGTTTAAATAGTCTCTGGAGGCTTTATTGTAAGAGTTTCACAAAAACGAATGACATTTCCTTATTCAGTGTATAATTCTACCCCAGAAAAGTGTGTCATACGTCAAGATTTGCGTGGTTGGATTTTTGTCAAAAAACTTCAAATCTTCCAATGGTCCCCCCTTTAGCACTTATTCGATGAAAAACCTGAATTTTTTTAAGTAAAATCTTAACTAAACGTACTTGTTTAGAAAGTCCAGTTCGTCATAGAAAAGCATCAGAATGGCCCGTGAGACGTCTAGAAAGCGAGAGAATTGGAAACAAAGTTTGTTAGCAAATTCGCCTTGATTGTGATGTTTAAATAGCCTCAGGAGGCTTTATTGTAAGAGTTGCACCAAAACGAAAGACATTACCTGATTCAGTGTATAATTCTACCCCAAAAAAGTGTGTCATACGTCAAGATTTTCGTGGTTGGATTTTTGTCAAAAAACTTCAAATCTTCCAATGGTCCCCCCTTTGCAATTTTTCGATGAAAAACTGAATTTTTTCTAGTGAAATCTTAACTATACGTACTTGTTTAGAATGTCCAGCTGGTCATGGAAAAGCATTAGAATGCCCGTGAGACGTCTAGAAAACGAGAGAATTGGAAACAAAGTTTGTTAGCAAATTCGCCCTGATTGTGATGTTTAAATAGCCTCAGGAGGCTTTATTGTATGATTTGCACCAAAACGAAAGACATTTCCTAATTCAGTGTTTAATTCTACCCCAGAAAAGTGTGCCATACGTCAAGATTTGCGTGGTTGGATTTTTCTCATAAAACCTCAAATCTTCCAATGGTCTCGCTTGTTTCCAATTCTCTCGCTTTCTAGACGTATCATGGGCCATTCTGATGCTTCTTCATGATTAGCTGGACATTCTTAACAAGTACGTATAGTTAAGATTTCACTAGAAAAAATTCGGATTTTTCATCGAAAAAGTGCCAAAGGGGGTTTGGCACTTTTTCGATGAAAAATCTGAATTTTTTCTGGTGAAATCTTAACTATACGTACTTGTTTAGAATGTCCAGCTAATTATGGAGAAGCATCAGAATGGCCTATGAGACGTCTAGAAAGCGAGAGAATTGGAAACAAAGTTTGTTAGTGAATTCGCCCTGATTGTGATGTTTATATAGCCTCAGGAGGCTTTATTGTAATAATTGCACCAAAACGAAAGGCATTTCCAGATACAGTGTATAATTCTACCCCAAAAAGGTGTGTCATACGTCAAGATTTGCGTGGTTGGATTTTTCTCATAAAACTTCAAATCTTCCAATGGTCCCTCCCTTGGCACTTTTTCGATGAAAAATCTGAATTTTTTCTAGTAAAATCTGAACTATACGTACTTGTTTAGAAAGTCCAGGTGGTCATGGAAAAGCATCAGAATGGCCCGTGAGACGTTTAGAAAGCGAGAGAATTGAAAACAAAGTTTGTTAGCAAATTCGCCCGAATTCTAAAATTTAAATTGCCTCTGGAGAATTTATTGTAAGAGTTGCACCAAAACGAAAGACATTTCCCGATTCAGTGTTTAATTCTACCCCAGAAAAGTGTGCCATACGTCAAGATTTGCATTGTTGGATTTTTCTCATAAAACCTCAAGTCTTCCAATGGGCCCTCCCTTGGCACTTATTCGATGAAAAATCTGAATTTTTTTCTAGTGAAATCTTAACTATACGTACTTGTTTAGAATGTCCAGCTGGTCATGGAAAAGAAATGGGGAAGGGCCCGTGGGGGAAGTCTAGAAAACGGGGAGAACGGGGAAAACTAATTTTTGTTAGCAAATTCCCCCTGTTTGTGATGTTTAAAAAACCCTTGGAGGCTTTGGGGGAAGGTTTCCCCAAAAAGGGAAAGAAAATTTCCTGATTCAGTGTTTAATTCTACCCCAAAAAAAGTGTGTCATACGTCAAATTTGCGTTATTGGATTTTTGTCAAAAAACTTCAAATTTTCCCAATAAACCCATCAAAAAATTCCCCTTTTTTTTAAATCAAAGGGGAAAAAAATTTGGGGGCCTTTTTTCGAGGGAAAAATCTGATTTTTTTCTAGTGAAATTTTAAAACTTTAGTACTTGTTTAGAATGTCCGCGTGGGTCAGGGAAAAAAAGCTTAAGAATGGCCCCGTGAAAATTTTAGAAATCGGGGGGGAATTAAAAAAAAAAGGGTTTGTTAGCAAATTCGCCCTAATTCTGATTTTTAAAATTTGGGCCCTCTGGAGAATTTATTGTAAGAGTTGCACCAAAACGAAAGACATTTCCTGATTCTGTGTAATAATTCTACCCCAGAAAAGTGTGTCTACGTCAAGATTTGCGTGGTTGGATTTTTCTCAAAAACTTTTAATCTTCCAATGGTCCCACCTTAAGCACTTATTCGATTAAAAAACCTGAATTTTTTCTAGTGAAATCTGTAACTATACGTACTTGTTTAGAATGTCCAGCTTGGTCATGGAAAAGCATAAGAGATGCCCGTGAGACGTCTAGAAAACGAGAGAACTTGGAAACTAAGTTTTGTTAGCAAATTCGCCCTGATTGTGATGTTTAAATAGCCTCTAGGAGCTTTTATTGTAATAATTTGCCCAAAACGAAAGACATTTCCCTGATTCAGTGTATAATTCTACCCCAGAAAAGTGTGTCATACGTCAAGATTTGCGTGGTTGAATTTAAAAAAAAACTTCAAATCTTCCAATGGTCCCCTCTTTGGCACTTTTTCGATGAAAATTCTGAATTGTTTCTAGTGAAATCTTAACTATACGTACTTGTTTAGAATGTCCAGCTGGTCATGGAAAAGCATCAGAATGGCCCATGAGACGTCTAGAAACGAGAGAACTGGGAAACCAAGTTTGTTAGAAAGATTTTCGTGGTTGGTTTTTTTCTCAAAAAACTTAAAATTTTTCCCAAAAGGCCCCCCCCGGCCCCCCCCCCCCCCCCCCCCCCCCCCCCCCCCCCCCCCCCCCCCCCCCCCCCCCCCCCCCCCCCCCCCCCCCCCCCCCCCCCCCCCCCCCCCCCCCCCCCCCCCCCCCCCCCCCCCCCCCCCCCCCCCCCCCCCCCCCCCCCCCCCCCCCCCCCCCCCCCCCCCCCCCCCCCCCCCCCCCCCCCCCCCCCCCCCCCCCCCCCCCCCCCCCCCCCCCCCCCCCCCCCCCCCCCCCCCCCCCCCCCCCCCCCCCCCCCCCCCCCCCCCCCCCCCCCCCCCCCCCCCCCCCCCCCCCCCCCCCCCCCCCCCCCCCCCCCCCCCCCCCCCCCCCCCCCCCCCCCCCCCCCCCCCCCCCCCCCCCCCCCCCCCCCCCCCCCCCCCCCCCCCCCCCCCCCCCCCCCCCCCCCCCCCCCCCCCCCCCCCCCCCCCCCCCCCCCCCCCCCCCCCCCCCCCCCCCCCCCCCCCCCCCCCCCCCCCCCCCCCCCCCCCCCCCCCCCCCCCCCCCCCCCCCCCCCCCCCCCCCCCCCCCCCCCCCCCCCCCCCCCCCCCCCCCCCCCCCCCCCCCCCCCCCCCCCCCCCCCCCCCCCCCCCCCCCCCCCCCCCCCCCCCCCCCCCCCCCCCCCCCCCCCCCCCCCCCCCCCCCCCCCCCCCCCCCCCCCCCCCCCCCCCCCCCCCCCCCCCCCCCCCCCCCCCCCCCCCCCCCCCCCCCCCCCCCCCCCCCCCCCCCCCCCCCCCCCCCCCCCCCCCCCCCCCCCCCCCCCCCCCCCCCCCCCCCCCCCCCCCCCCCCCCCCCCCCCCAAAAAAAAAAAAAAAAAAAAAAAAAAAAAAAAAAAAAAAAAAAAAAAAAAAAAAAAAAAAAAAAAAAAAAAAAAAAAAAAAAAAAAAAAAAAAAAAAAAAAAAAAAAAAAAAAAAAAAAAAAAAAAAAAAAAAAAAAAAAAAAAAAAAAAAAAAAAAAAAAAAAAAAAAAAAAAAAAAAAAAAAAAAAAAAAAAAAAAAAAAAAAAAAAAAAAAAAAAAAAAAAAAAAAAAAAAAAAAAAAAAAAAAAAAAAAAAAAAAAAAAAAAAAAAAAAAAAAAAAAAAAAAAAAAAAAAAAAAAAAAAAAAAAAAAAAAAAAAAAAAAAAAAAAAAAAAAAAAAAAAAAAAAAAAAAAAAAAAAAAAAAAAAAAAAAAAAAAAAAAAAAAAAAAAAAAAAAAAAAAAAAAAAAAAAAAAAAAAAAAAAAAAAAAAAAAAAAAAAAAAAAAAAAAAAAAAAAAAAAAAAAAAAAAAAAAAAAAAAAAAAAAAAAAAAAAAAAAAAAAAAAAAAAAAAAAAAAAAAAAAAAAAAAAAAAAAAAAAAAAAAAAAAAAAAAAAAAAAAAAAAAAAAAAAAAAAAAAAAAAAAAAAAAAAAAAAAAAAAAAAAAAAAAAAAAAAAAAAAAAAAAAAAAAAAAAAAAAAAAAAAAAAAAAAAAAAAAAAAAAAAAAAAAAAAAAAAAAAAAAAAAAAAAAAAAAAAAAAAAAAAAAAAAAAAAAAAAAAAAAAAAAAAAAAAAAAAAAAAAAAAAAAAAAAAAAAAAAAAAAAAAAAAAAAAAAAAAAAAAAAAAAAAAAAAAAAAAAAAAAAAAAAAAAAAAAAAAAAAAAAAAAAAAAAAAAAAAAAAAAAAAAAAAAAAAAAAAAAAAAAAAAAAAAAAAAAAAAAAAAAAAAAAAAAAAAAAAAAAAAAAAAAAAAAAAAAAAAAAAAAAAAAAAAAAAAAAAAAAAAAAAAAAAAAAAAAAAAAAAAAAAAAAAAAAAAAAAAAAAAAAAAAAAAAAAAAAAAAAAAAAAAAAAAAAAAAAAAAAAAAAAAAAAAAAAAAAAAAAAAAAAAAAAAAAAAAAAAAAAAAAAAAAAAAAAAAAAAAAAAAAAAAAAAAAAAAAAAAAAAAAAAAAAAAAAAAAAAAAAAAAAAAAAAAAAAAAAAAAAAAAAAAAAAAAAAAAAAAAAAAAAAAAAAAAAAAAAAAAAAAAAAAAAAAAAAAAAAAAAAAAAAAAAAAAAAAAAAAAAAAAAAAAAAAAAAAAAAAAAAAAAAAAAAAAAAAAAAAAAAAAAAAAAAAAAAAAAAAAAAAAAAAAAAAAAAAAAAAAAAAAAAAAAAAAAAAAAAAAAAAAAAAAAAAAAAAAAAAAAAAAAAAAAAAAAAAAAAAAAAAAAAAAAAAAAAAAAAAAAAAAAAAAAAAAAAAAAAAAAAAAAAAAAAAAAAAAAAAAAAAAAAAAAAAAAAAAAAAAAAAAAAAAAAAAAAAAAAAAAAAAAAAAAAAAAAAAAAATTCCTTATAAATCTACGGTGAAATAACTTTGGCACTTTTTCGATGAAAAATCTGAATTTTTTCTAGTGAAATCTTAACTATACGTACTTGTTTAGAATGTCCAGGTGGTCATGGAAAAGCATAAGAATGGCCCGTGAGACGTTTAGAAATCGAGAGAATTGAAAACAAAGTTTGTTAGCAAATTCGCCCTAATTCTGATATTTAAATTGCCTCTGGAGAATTTATTGTAAGAGTTGCACCAAAACCAAAGACATTTCCAGATTCTGTGTAAAATTCTACCCCAGAAAGGTGTTTCATACGTCAAGATTTGCGTGGTTGGATTTTTCTCAAAAAACTTTTAATCTTCCAATGGTCCCACCTTAAGCACTTATTCGATAAAAAACCTGAATTTTTTCTAGTGAAATCTTAACTATACGTACTTGTTTAGAATGTCCAGCTGGTCATGGAAAAGCATAAGAATGCCCGTGAGACGTCTAGAAACGAGAGAATTGGAAACAAAGTTTGTTAGCAAATTCGCCCTGATTGTGATGTTAAATAGCCTCAGGAGGCTTTATTGTAATAATTGCACCAAAACGAAAGACATTTCGTGATTCAGTGTTTAATTCTACCCCAGAAAAGTGTGTCATACGTCAAGATTTGCGTGGTTTAATTTTTTAAAAAAACTTCAAATCTTCCAATGGTCCCCCCTTTGGCACTTTTTCGATGAAAAATCTCAATTGTTTCTAGTGAAATCTTAACTATACGTACTTGTTTAGAATGTCCAGCTGGTCATGGAAAAGCATCAGAATGGCCCGTGAGACGTCTAGAAAGCGAGAGAATTGGAAACCAAGTTTGTTAGCAAGATTTTCGTGGTTGGATTTTTCTCAAAAAACTTCAAATTTTCCAATGGTCCCCCCTTTGGCACTTATTCGATGAAAAATCTGAATTTTTCTAGTTAAATCTTAACTATACGTACTTGTTTAGAATGTCCAGCTGGTCATGGAAAAGCATCAGAATGGCTTGTGACACGTCTAGAAAACGAGAGAACTGGAAACAAAGTTTGTTAGCAATTGCGCCTTGATTGTGATTTTTAGATTGCCTCTGGAGAATTTATTGTAAGAGTTGCACTAAAACGAAAGTCATTTCCTGATTTAGTGTATAATTCTACCCCAGAAAATTGTGTCATACGTCAAGATTTTCGTGGTTGGATTTTTCTCAAAAAACTTCAAATCTTCCAATGGTCTCGCTTGTTTCCAATTCTCTCGCTTTCTAGACGTCTCATGGGCCATTCTGATGCTTCTCCATGATTAGCTGGACATTCCCTACAAGTACGTATAGTTAAGATTTCACTAGAAAAAATTCAGATTTTTTCTGGTGAAATCTTAACTATACGTACTTGTTTAGAATGTCCAGCTAATCATGGAGAAGCATCAGAATGGTCCATGAGACGTCTAGAAAGCGAGAGAATTGGAAACAAAGTTTGTTAGCAATTGCGCCCAGATTGTGATTTTTATATTGCCTCTGGAGAATTTATTGTAAGAGTTGCACCAAAACAAGGACATTTCCTGATTCAGTGTATAATTCTACCCAAGAAAATTGTGTCTTACGTCAAGATTTGCGTAGTTGGATTTTTCTCAAAAAACTTCAAATTTTCCAATGGTCCCCCCTATGGCACTTTTTCGATGAAAAATCTGAATTCTTTCTAGTGAAATCTTAACTATACGTACTTTTATAGAATGTCCAGCTGGTCATGAAAAAGCATCAGAATGGCCCATGAGACGTCTAGAAAGCGAGAGAATTGGAAACAAAGTTTGTTAGCGAATTCGCCCTGATTGTGATGTTTATATAGCCTCAGGAGGCTTTATTGTAATAATTGCACCAAAACGAAAGACATTTTCAGATTCAGTGTATAATTCTACTCCAGAAAGGTGTGTCATACGTCAAGATTTGCGTGGTTGGATTTTTCTCATAAAACTTCAAATCTTCCAATGGTCCCTCCTTTGGCACTTTTTCGATGAATAATCTGAATTTTTTCTAGCGACATCTTAACTATACGTACTTGTTTAGAATGTCCAGCTGGTCATGGAAAAGCATCAGAATGACCCGTGAGACGTCTAGAAAGCGAGAGAATTAGAAACAAAATTTTTTAGCAATTGCACCCTGATTGTGATTTTAAGATTCCTTCTGAGAAGTTATTGTAAGAGTTGTACCAAAACGAAAGACATTTCCTGATTCAATGTATAATTCTACCCCAAAAAGATGTGTCATACGTCAAGATTTGCGTGGTTGGATTTCTCTCAAAAAACTTCAAATCTTCCAATGGTCCCCCCTTTAGCACTTTTTCGATGAAAAATCTGAATTTTTTCTAGTGAAATCTTAACTATACGTATTTGTTAAGATTGTCCAGCTAGTCATGGAAAAGCATCAGAATGGACCGTGAGACGTCTAGAAACGAGAGAATTGGAAACAAAGTTTGTTAGCAACTGCGCCCTGATTGACATTTTTAGATTGCCTCTGGAGAATTTATTGTAAGAGTTGTACTAAAACGAAAGACATTTCCTGATTCAGTGTTTAATTCTACTCCAGAAAATAGTGTCATACGTCAAGATTTGCATGGTTGGATTTTTCTCAAAAAACTTCAAATCTTCCAATGGTCCCCCCTTTGGCACTTTTTCGATGAAAAACCTCAATTTTTTCTAGTGAAATCTTAACTATACGTACTTGTTTAGAATGTCTAGCTGGTCATGGAAAAGCATAAGAATGGCCCATGAGACGTCTAGAAAGCGAGAGAATTAGAAACAAAATTTGTTAGCAAATTCGCCCTGATTGTGATATTTAAATAGCCTCAGAAGGCTTTATTGTAAGATTTGCACCAAAACGAAAGACATTTCCTGATTCAGTGTTTAATTCTACTCCAGAAAAGTGTGTCATACATCAAGATTTGCGTGGTTGGATTTTTCTCAAAAAACTTCAAACCTTCCAATGGTCCCCCCTTTGGCTTTTTTTCGATGAAAAATCTAAATTTTTTCGAGTGAAATCTTAACTATACGTACTTGTTTAGAATGTCCAGCTGGTCATGGAAAAGCATCAGAATGGCCCGTGAGACGTCTAGAAAGCGAAAGAATTGGAAACCAAGTTTGTTAGCAATTGCGCCCTGATTGTGATGTTTAAATTGCCTCTGGAAGCTTTATTGAAAGAGTTGCACTAAAACGAAACACATTTCTTGATTCAGTGTATAGTTCTACCCCAGAAAAGTGTGTCATACGAACTTTTGACGTATGACAACCTTTTCTGGGGTAGATTATTATACTGAATCAGGAAATGTCTTTTGTTTTGGTGCAACTCTTACAAGAAAGCCTCCAGAGGCAATTTAAACATTACAATCAGGGCCGAATTTGCTAATAAACTTTGTTTCCAATACTCTCGCTTTCTAGACGTCTCACGGGCCATTCTGATGCTTTTCCATGACCAGCTGGACATTCTAAACAAGTGCGTATAGTTAAGATTTCACTATGTAAAATTCAGATTTTTCATCAAAATAGTGTTAAAGGGGGGAGCATTTGAAGATTTGAAGTTTTTTGAGAAAAATCCAACCACACAAATCTTTACGTTTGACACACTTTTCTGGGGTAGAATTATACATTGAATCAGGAAGTGTCTATCGTTTTGGTGCAACTCTTACAAAAATTTTCCAGAGGCAATTTAAACATCACAATAAGGGCGCAATTTCTAACAAGTTTTGTTTCCAATTCTCTCGCTTTATAGATGTCTCACGGGCCATTCTGATGCTTTTCCATGACCAGCTGGACATTCTAAACAAGTACGTATAGTTAATATTTTATTAGAAAAAATTAAGATTTTTCATCGAAAAAGTACCAAATTTTCGATGGGAGAGATGGCCATCAGCACTAGTGTACAGGTGCAAGAATAGTGCTGGAGACATACAATCATTCATGTTATATACTTAAATGAAGTTAGGTTAACAGATAATTCCACTCATAAATACATAATATTCACGAACATATATGACCCACCCGCCCCCGTTCAAACAAGTAAAGTGATACTGACCCACCCATACACATACAGTGGTTTACATTGACCATTGGAAGATTTTAAGTTTTTTGCGAAAAATTCAACCACGCAAATCTTGACGTATGACACACTTTTCTGGGGTAGAATTTTAAACTGAATTAGGAAATGTCTTTTGTTTTGGTGCAACTCTTACAATAAAGCCTCCAGAGGCAATTTAAACATCACAATCAGGGCGCAATTGCTAACAAACTTACTTTCCAATTCTCTCGCTTTCTAGACGTCTCACGGGCCATTCTGATGCTTTTCCATGACCAGCTGGACATTTTGAACAAGTACGTATAGTTAAGATTTCACTAGAAAATATTCAGATTTTTCATCGAAAAAGTGCCAAAGGGGGAACCATTGGAGTATTTGAAGTTTTTTGCAAAAAAATCCAACCATGCAATACTTGACGTATGACACACTTTTATGGGGTAGAATTTTACACTGAATAAGTAAATGTCTTTTGTTTTGGTGCAACTCTTACAATAAAGCCTCCAGAGGCAATTTAAACATCACAATGTATATCCAGGTCATAGTACATGGCTAAATATGGCTAGAAACACGATATTTCACTGTTTCATAGTCAATTACCATACTTTGCGTAGACTTAAAGACTTTTCTAGACTATGAAATTTACTATCTAGGAGAACAAACTGTTTTCAATCTTAAAATTAACAATTTAGGTTTAAAGCATGCATAGCTAGATCATAGGACATGGCTAAACATAGCGATAAACACAATATGTTGTTTATTCAGAGTCAAATATAGTACTTTGTGCCCTCTAAAAGTAGACTGGCAGATTTCTCTAGACTTTTAAAATTTTTATCTAAGAGAACAAACTAATTTTATTCGGAATATTTACAATATAATTTGACCAAATGCATAGCCAGTTCACAGGACATAAACTAAATATAGCGAGAAACACGATATTTCACTGATTAAGAGTCAAATACAGTAATTTTTGCCCTCCTGTCAAATTGAAATAGCAAGATTACAATATTAATTTGCAGACAGCCATAATTTCCCAACGTTGCTCCCTCTCAAAGTAGGCTTATATTGTTTTACTGTAATGATTATATAAAAGCCATTTACCACTCATTACTATTTCTCCAAAACTATATGTTCAATTGACTTGAAATGTTGTACATATGTTTATCTTCGCTCCTAGAGGCTCTCTAACAAATAATTTTCCTATTCGAACTCAAGATTCCGTCTCACTGGTCTCTAAAATTCCAATGGTATTCTTTTGGAGCCATATCAATTCATTTATTTATTTGATTAACAGCTGTTAAATAAAAACAAATTGAATACAATTTTGGTAGGCTAAACTTTATATTTAAAAATTAATGAGTGCAGTAGTACAATATAAATAACATCAGCTTTTCTAAATTGGATATAAATTTGATACATTGTGAACTGACAGCTTGCTGCACATTTCGGTTGTATAATCAAAATCAATATTTTTTCTGTGATTATTACCGGCGAAGCGGGCGGGTACAGTTAGTTACTTATAAAAAACAGCCATAAAGGCCAGGAATCTAACATGTGCTCTCTCTAACTCGGGAACAAAAGTCCTGACACCTTAGTCCGCTCGACCATTGGCTCCCCTCTGGATATTTTATTTTCACAATAAAATTGAAGATCACTACACTTATTTAATTTACTCTATGAACTTTATGCTACAACTAGTGCTTTTTTAGGGCCTAAGTAATCACAGTTTCCTGAGCGAAACTTGTCTCTTTGTCTCAGTATATTGGAAGTAGTATTCAGAATTAGTTTTTAGATACTTTTTTACATCATATCAGATTATTTAACTCAAATAAATAGAAAGATCTAGCTTTCTTGAATACACCCCAGTGTAAAATGGCAAATATCTATTAGAAAACCAATTCAAGTTTTGTAATTTAACTTCATCCTTACTTACTATGTACTATTTCAAAATGTTTTTCTTGTGGAACTTTGTTACATAAATTGTATGCCCTTGCAAAGTAGTTATTATTCCTTTTTATATTTTTTTTATACATGAAAATCCTAATTTAAGTAAGTATTTATGTTTGTTATATCATTACCATACAAATAGATAGTTTCCAATTGTTTTGATAACATGACAAAGGAGTTATAGTGCATATTAATTACCATGATTTTAAGTTTAAATTATCTATTTAAAATATGAAAACCTCTAATTCTTAGTTTAAAAACATATTTTTAGATAAATTGTTTGTTTAAATATATTTTACACCTAGAATCTTATTTCAATTTTGAATATTAAGGTCCAATTTCAAATACATAGAGCTAAATATTGACACCATTAAAAAATAATTAATTATATTGCTTCTTCTTTAAACCTAATTAATTTTAATCAAGTAACTACGCTGTCACATTTAATAGATACATGCCATCAATCAATCAGAATACTATCAATAATGTTCTCTCACCTTCAACTAATTTTAATCAACTGGCAATCGATTCTTTCATTTTCATAACTAAAGACTAAAGTAACACACAATTGTTACTTAACTACAATACACACATTTGGAATCGGTGGTACAAGGTCATAAACTTAATTTATAAGCTGAAAATATTTACCTCTACTCAAATTGAAATATTGAGCAGCTGACTTCAAAATGCCCGTTATAAATGCATTTGTTATAGAAAAATGGAATATTCTTCTTGTAACTTGTTAAATTTAACACTTCTACAACTGCGTTAAAAAGTTACAGTTTTTATAATCAAAATGCTGTATAAATTCCCCATGTTTATAGTGTTTTAATGGTGATATATTATTAAAACACTCAGGGGTTGGAGGACAAAAAGTCCAAACCAAAAAATCCAACCCGGAAGGTCCAAATCTATTAGGTCCAAAATTATTTTGAGAAAATCTATTATTTTCTCAAAATAATTTTGAGAATAAACTATTTTGAGAAAATAAAATATACGGTTTATTACGCTTTGAGAATAAACCGTGATCCACTTGGGTAGCAGCCGTGATCTACTCGGGTAGCATCCGTGATCTACTTGGGTAGCAGCCGTGATCTACTCGGGTAGCATCCGTGATCTACTTGGGTAGCAGCCGTGATCTACTCGGGTAGCAGCCGTGATCTACTCGGGTAGCATCCGTGATCTACCTGGGTAGCAGCTGTGATCTACCGCAGGTTAGGTTAGGTTAGGTTAGGTTAGGTTAGGTTAGGTTAGTTGCTTACTTCAATAAGCACCATTTTGAAATAAAAATAAGTTCAAAATAAAAATAACCTCAAAATAACAAGTATTGGACTTTTTGCTTAGACTTTTAGGTATTGGCTGTTACAGCTTTTGGACTTTTTGTCTTAGACTTTTCGGTTTAGACTTCTTGATTTGGACTTTATGTCGCACAATCCACTCAGGACGACGAGTGTTTTAATAATGTATTATGCAATCATATTTGCATCCTTTTTAACAAATACCGTTAATTAATTAAGTTATATTCCATTCAGTTTAGTGTTATTAAAATAGTATCATATAAATAACCACTTAGATTTAAAATGCCAATATTATATTTTAATACAATATTTAACTAGTATTTAACCAATACATGTGGTTTCCAAGGCGTCAACCTGATTTGGATTTATTATTTTTACAATAAGAATTAATTGAAGATCACTATACAGTACTTATTTTTATCGTTATTTGCGCAAAATGTTTTTGTTTGATAAAAATAATAAATGTCCCGTTGTGTATTTGTATTTCATGACAGAAACTAGTGATTCCAACACGACTTAGCCCGGTTCTCTCTACGACGTTTAGCTAGTTTAATTTAGCAAGGCAAATGATCACTCGACATGTAAATGGGACGAACAAGGAGACAACCTGTGTGTCAGCTAGCTCAATACAGCGTCTGTCTGTGTTCCTAAGCGTATGACTGGAAGTGCCTTGATTTGACACGTAAGTAATTTCAATTGCAAGATAGAGTAGCAGTACTGTTATTGGTACTTTTTGCCTTATTGTGATTGATGAGGGGTTTTTTAGGGTGTAACTAAAAAAGAAGACAAAATAGGTTGTAATCAAGTTTTTTGGAACTAAATAAAAGTAAATCAAATTTACTTATAAATACTTGTTTAGCTTTAATTTATAAAAATATTTTAAACTGTCTTGGACTCGTCAATATACGTTTGACAATAATATACAACATAAAAATAATATAACATTGAAAATCCTCTAAGGCGTTTGTATTCTTTGAGTGTGATTTAACAGCGGTCAGCAATCAGCTGACTGATGCCACATTTTTTCCTGTATATATAACATAATATTTATGATTAAAATGTACATCATTAAAATAATACGAAATTAAATATATAGATACCATAACGTCTCTTAGTTGGAATACAAACAATGATTAAAACTAGATTATGGGCTATTGATTCAATGACAGAAATCTTGATGAATTATAAATGATAAGACATGTCATGGAAATTAAATAAAACAAATATTTACCAATGTGGAAAGTTCTGTTTGTTTTTATTTATTTCTACCATCACTTCAGTGGATGGATATTTGGTAGCACTTGGTAGCATATTTGGGTCAATGTGTTATGTATGATGTTTTATAATTACATTATTTTCATGTATTAGGCAAAGTTTAGTCCAGTTAGAGGGAATTAACATTCAGCAAATCAAAGGGCTTTAAACGCATGACATTATTAACTACTCACATCTAATTGACCAAATCACTGCCTAGTGTAATTTTATTGTGAGGCAGTGTATTTTGACTCCAGACACGTGTTTCCACCTTGTCTTACCTGATTTTCATGCCTTAACGAATAAGTACCCGATAACATCATACTATTGTAATATTGTAAGCAATTACAAAGTAAATTTGAAACGTTCATCAATTAAGAACTTATTTACTTATGGACTTGCAGGTAAACAAATAACAATGTAGTGGATAAATTGTAAATTTAGAGACAAACATATTAAACAACAAATATTAGTAAATTTTATGAAACCAATCCGAAATGTAACAAATTTCGATGTAATAATATTATTCAATAAAGGGTAATGGAGGGTAATTTTAGGGTGCATTCACGTACAAGGGTGATGAAAAGTCAATAACACAATTTCACAGACGTCGTTATCGACTCTCAGCTCAGATGGAATGGAAACACTGCTTTGTGTGTTTGACTGGAAACATACTATGAGAGAGATTCTGTTCGAAATGTGTGTTGTACATAATTTGTTAGCCATGTATCTTCATAGCAAATATTTCAAGACATAAAATTTACAATAGATTTCATGTAATGTTTTATTTTAAAATATGTTTGCATAAATTGTTTGTAAGATGAGCCGACATTCATTTATTAGCCGCTCCACTCAATTAACCTTAAGCAGATAAAATTACAATTATAAATGTGTATAATGTAGTACATTAAAATTTAAATAATTTAATTTAACAATCAACACACAAATAATAAGAAAATGACTAATAATTCTATGTTTTTATACATAAACTATACTGAGTTTACTTCTGAAAAATAAAATTTTTATTTTCGTTTTTATGCTCCTTTTTATACAAGGATGTTGAGAGTTTATGTGTAATAACTCTGTGGGTCACAGGAACTTCCCCTTTAGGTTAAAAATAATTCATAAGGGGAACATATTTATTAAGTTGACATTCTTCAAAATTAAAACTCATTATAACAACTGTGCCTTTGTTTTACTTTATATTTTTTGTGAATAAATTTATTTTAGGTTTATATTTTACTAAGGGGTCTCAAATGATAACAGAATAATCAAAATTCACTACTAATTTTAGATTTATCACTGTATACCTGAATTTTTCAAATTACAATGTTGGTTTCCGAGAGTATTTTTTATTAAAGGCGCGTTTTCCTTTCAATCCTGGATGGAACACTAACGAACCAATCCTCGTCCATTACAAGTAAGTTGAGAGGATCCAGCCTCCGTTTATTAACCTGAAGCATCCAAAATAGAAGGACATATACTGTTCATAAGTAGAACAGGTACAGCCAATAGCTACCTAATACAAGTGTTGTAAATATAAACATACAATATACACGGTTAAATAGCTTGAACAAGCATCATAACCGATATAATCGACTATTTACAGTAATCCTTGGTCAATTTACAAACTACAGTAGTATATGGACATAAATTAATTGGCGTTCCAAAAAATGTCTTAATGTAGTTATAAGAACTATTTGTTACTTATAAACTAGTCTTTACTTATATGCAATAATATAAACGTATAATAACATCCCATTTGATCAAAATATGCATTAAAATGAATAAATAAATGTATTCCCTTCAAATAAACATAACAATTTTTACAAAGTAAAATAAAGGAAATTGAGTCGCCACTATTGCTAGTAATGTGGCAACTCAAATATTTACACTGAATTTAACAAATTATTAAAATTAAAATTGAATATAGCTTGTTTCATTGTAAAATAAACAACTGATTACAATAGAACATAAAGTATGAACACAATCATAATTAATTAGCCATTTACCTGAATCGCCTACTTTAAAATAACATTTTCTTGATTAACTTAAAGTATTGGATTTGATATAATTTGATATAATAAACAAAAAAGGTTGAAAAGATTTATAAAATGGAGCAGGCAAATTTAACCATCTCACATTTTTTCATATTAAGTTTAAGTTAGGTAAATCAATATACTCTGTCTTTGTCAATAGAAAGAATTTTACAAAAAAAGTCCCAAGGAAGTAATATTTCATATATCATTAGGAATGTTGTTTTTATTTATTTTTAAGTTGTTTAAATACTCTTTATAGCTAGATAATTATAGATATGCAATGTTTTCATTGCAGAGGTTACCTAATACTCAACAATGAACCATCCACTCCTAAAATACGAAATTATTTAATGAAAACGCTTTAAAATAATCTTCTACTTACACTATAAAATTAAAGTTAAAATTAAATTAAGTTTAATATTAAAATAAAACTTTAAACATATCAATTATAAGAAACATTACAAACGTTTTTCATTTATAAAAAAATTACTTTTTTTAGTTTTATAAAATGTTTAAATCAGGAGCATTATCTTTTTTATAATTTTTAAATCTTATAGTTTTTACATTGCCTTTCAGTTTTTTTATGTGGTAGCAACACAATCTGAGTTTTTTCTCGAAAGCAAAAATTGTTTTTTAGAACGAATAATAAAAATTGTATTTAGAGGGTTATGAAACTTTGAACAAATGAGTATTAAGATTAGAAAGATTAAACTGGAAGATAAGATTAAAAGACATAATTTACTGTCTACTACCAGGTCTGTTTTGTTCCAGTGGATATTTAAATGTATAAGAAAATTTTTAAACCCACAAGCCTTGCCCATTGCAAACTCAGTCTTCCAGGCTTACCCATAACTAACATTCCTAAAATCCTAGCACAAGAACAAAACAATTAATTCTAACGTCATACTTTAACCTGTGAGTGAAATCATGTTTACATGATAGTTTTATGTAAAATAAAAATTCTGTACAGTCCAACATCGACTGAAATGGTTTGAGGGTTACCAAGCCCATCTGGAATTTATTTACCAACGAACACTCAGTTTTGTTTTGACTGATATCGCAGCCAGAAAAGTGACTACCAAAACCACCACCCCATTGTTATTCTACCCCTATTACCTGGAAACTTCAAAAAGGTAACCGGGCTATTTGTCGTTGCCTTCTAACGTCATATTTCACCAGTATAAAAAGTTCAAATTGTAGTTCACTCACTGATAAATCATATCATTATGTGTTTCATTGTATCCATCCGATGTGGAGTAGAGATAAAAGTATAAGAGAGACCAGCCAGAGACAGTACTATTTTACTTCAAGTCGTTTTAATTTTTTTTTTTTTTTTTACAGTATCATATTTTACTTGCGTTTAATGTATTTTTACTATCTTTTAAATTATTATTTTTATGTTATTTTAAACATACAATTTTCTCCTGAATGATTGGTTTTACAATACTTCTCACTATATTTCTGTAATAAAACATGAACCGGTTTGATTTTCTAATAAACCACTGTGAAATGTGCAAATACTTGAAAACTTTAAAATAAAAGAACGATCAGTACTAATCTTTGCCCTTTTATTGATTATAGTTTCATAGAAAATCTTCCCTGAAAATTACATAAATAGCCAAAATTGATATTTAACATCTAAGGCACCAGCTAAAAATTTAAAGAAGAAAATTCAAATAAAATTGAGTTACTAAAACTCTTATATTATCACTCTGAAAAATATCTGAGATTAGCCTTCATTCTCATTACAAACCTGATTTGAAAACGGTTCACTTATTACAAGTTGGGTGTTAGAGGGTATTTCTTTAATCCAACCATAGTCTCTTAAATTAAGTAATTTTCTATTCATATAACTTCAATTATTAAAAAACATATTAGACAATTATTACTAAAATAGATATAAGCACGTCATTTTAATTAAATAAACTCAGATAAAATACATTTTTATAGTTTGTTAGAAGATTCTTTCTATAGAGTAGTAAATGTTTTAACTGTAATTATTTGACTTTAAACTGTCTAGTTATAAGTTGTATTATGAATGTAAAATTATATTTACAAATCAAATATGTCTAGTCTGCGTCTAGTTTTTTACTATGACATGTTTTAAATATTAAATTACATGGTTTCTAAACTGTATGTCAACATATCATGATTTAATATTTTATATATATATATTCCATAAAGCTTGTTTGTTTCGTTGTCTCGCATTATTTTTTTTATAGATTTAAGAAACATAAACGCTTCCTTTTAATGAAGTTTCAGGTGAGTTCAGAGGAACCTGGGAAGTATCTTTGTATAAGAAAATCTTCATTTAATACATAAGAAATGTCACTATTATACATTGGGCTATTAATTAATGACACTTCCTAAGGAATAGTCGGCCTTAGTTTGTAACAATGACTACATTCACTCATCTACACTCATCACACTCATTCGAAATTCATATTCGCCCATATCTTGACGATCGGCGTCTTATGAATAAAAAAATAAATAAAATTTATTATGATTCTAAAACTTACTAGAAATATAATAGATATAGTTAGTAACCTTAAAAATAGTTAATGTTGTTGTGAATGGGGGAAGACGGAGAGGTAATTATGTAGACTTTTAACAGAAAATCGTCCAGTAGAGATGCATTTATATTGGCTTAACATGAAATATAACGGAATGAAGTATATCACGGGTAAAAAGTGTCCAGGAATAATACAACCCTTAGGGATCAACCAGACAGCTGAATTTAATATGGCAAGTATTGAATATTATTTATTTAAATATTTAATCATAAGACACGACGAATAATAAAACTACCTCTTTGGTAGTGTTAGGTCTTTAAAATTCAAATATTTTATTGAGTTTTCGACTTTATTTTTTGCCGTTTTAACAAGGTAAACATCAGTTTTCTTCTTTCTTATAGGCTTAAACTCATATTAAACATAGCTAGTATTTAAAACTAGTCCACAACCAAATAGTAATGTATGAGTTTAGTTGCTGAATTTAATATACAGGGGGTCATAAAAATGTCTTAGCTGTTGATTTATGGACTTTTAATTTAATACATAAAATAAAAATTGACTTTTTCCAAGTTTTGCTCCAAATGCAATGAGCTTGAACACTCATATAATAATAATAATAATCTTTATTGTAATAAAACAATACACATTGTGTTACAAACGTCATCTATAAAAATTAAGGTTACAGTGATAATAATAGTAATAGATATATAACAACAAACTGAACAATTAATGAAAGTAGAAACTGTAACATAAAATAATGCGACTACCTGGGTCGAAGCCAGTGTGATAAAAAGACAAATTTTTTGGTTATTGCGGCCCATCCGTAAAACGGTGGGCCATGAACTCCCATCGAGTAGAATGATCTCGAGATCAATAGCTGCTTGAGTTTTCTCTTAAACATGGCTTTATCGGCCACAACTACTATAATCATTAACTATAGTTTACATGATGTAGACAACAGGGTTGTTAAAAGTAATAACATATGTCTAAGATCTAAAATAGTTGTAAGAAATACTGTCTACCTCATGAGGAATCTTCGTTAATTTGTGATGTTATCTCGGTTCAGAACATTTATTTCATAACAAAATCTTTAATCTACGCACAGTTAAATTATTATTGGTAATCTATTACAGACATAATAATCCTAGTTTGACTTGTTATTACATTATGTAAAAACTAATCTGATTACAATAAATATATATATATATATATATATATATATATATATATTGTATTTTTTATAAATACGGGGTTGGACAAAAGTCAGGAATATGTTTATTAATTTTAAGACCATTGAAAATAATTCAAAGAAACATTTTAGTTATGTACATTTCCCTATATTAAACATTTATACATATTTTACTCGTTTTTCACATACCTAGGGGATGGCCCTGGAAGGAAGTCTTAAAAATTTTAAATGTAAGCCTACCTTGAGTTATACCTCATTTTAAAGGTCTTAATTGTACAATACAGCAGTGCAAATCTGAGATCAAAAGGATGACCCAGTTAGAAAATACAGCCACTCAAAGAATTAAACGTCATATAACTAATACTTCATAAGAACAAGGAAAAGATAGTTATGGCATATTGCTCCCTACGGCTACAATATATTTGACAAGATATGAAACAATAATTTAATTTTACTAAAAATATGTAACAAATGATTATAATAATTTTCTTGTACTATTTTTAGAGTACTATCAAAATAGATTTTTCCTATTTTTATTTTTGTTATTTAACATAGTTATTTTTATAACATAGTCTTTCATTAATATTGTGTACAATCAACCGAAGGACTACAAACAGGAATAAATAAATAAATATCCCTATAACTAAGAAATATTATTTATGTTACATTAGATTCTTTGAAAGGCTGTATTTTCTGACTAGGTCATCCTTTTGACCTCAGATTTTGCACTTTTGTATTTTACAAACAAAGACCTTTAAAATTAGGTTTAACTCGAGGTAGGCTTACGTTTCAAATCTTTAAAAGTCTTCCTTCTTGGGCCATGCCCTGATTAAGCGAAAAACTAGTAAAATATGACTATGACTAAAAGATTGGTATATGAACTTGTATACAACAAGTTTATGTAACAAAATGTCTTACATTTTTTCAATAGTTTTAAAATTAATAAATATATTCCAGACTTTTAACAAACTCTGTATATATTTAGGCTTCCATGTATTGGTTTACATGAAATACTTTTACGAGACGTCAGTTATAAAGCAGGATTTGTCCCAAGTAGGATTACTGCCGTGTTTTTGTGGTCTTATGAGGTATTGGAGACTTTACTGGCGTAAGATATAAATCTTGTCAGCCCTGTGTCTCTCGGTTCGGTAGGTATCTCTGCCTCGTGTGTCGTGTGTATGTCTCGACCACCGTGTGTATGTCCTCGATAACACATTCAGTCATACAGAATAAGTTGTATCTAAAATGTCAACACTAAATGTCTCTAAGAGACAGGGTCATCACTTGCAGCTATTCTAATACTTCTTGCAAAAATATTTATTTTAAAATTGACATAACAATCAAAACAACCTATAGAATTATACTAAGAGTATGGCATACACTGGTTATTTGGCAATTGCTTTTAGACTAATATTACTACATGCAAGATATCAACATTTTTAATAAGTAAATTATATTACAATAATAAAGAATAAAAGTATGGAATAGGCCCTAATAAAGCATAAAATAAACCGTACACTAATATTATAAATTAGTAAAACTATAGTGTCTCACAGCTCAGAATAAACTATCTAGTACTGCATTGCTTGGAAATAAAATAAATAAACATAACCTGTACAACTTCTTCAAATAAATAAAGATCTGATCTTAGCTAAACAAATAACAAGAGTGTCGCTCAGACATAAATTATTTTTCAGCCAATTGAAGATAGATCCAATATAATATGTTGAATATGAATTACTTAATTCCATAATTTCTAAATGAAGTGTTTCTTTATAATAAAACATTTTACCATAAAATTTAATTAATTAAATTTATCAAGTTTTGAGCTTTTTCATATATTAATGTTTTAGGTTCCTAAGAGATCTTGCGTTTTTCTACTAACATTAATACATTCAAGAAAGAGGAAAAATTAAGTCAATGAGACAATGGTAAAACCATATGACAGTTCCTGAAGTAGGCCACTCGACTCCAGTGCATCCCCACTTGGAACCAACCGCATGATTATCATCTACACTACAACCTTCGTCCTATCCCTCGTTATTTCTCGTGAACTTATTTTCATAACATTCCCCACTAAAAAGATTATTTTTCTGAGATACAACCTTATTATTCATATTTCATTGAACTGTAATCACAATGTGTTATAATCATTATTGAGGATACACCTAGAAACATCCTAGTTCAGTATCATTAACTAAATTATCTTTATACCAATATAACTAAGAATCCTTCAACTATACTAAAATGATAAAGCGTGAAAAACCAAAGCAACATCAATTTTATTATTACTAAATCCAAACAATATCTATTTTTTATTGCATTTTAAACAAATTTATAATTAAGGTTTTCAAGTATTTAAAGTTTATTTGCTATACCTTTTTCTTTATTTATACATTTTAGTTTACAGATCTGGCCTGAAAAAAATTTCATTAAACTTACCGGTGACATTCATATTTTCATCGTGTTTAATATAATATGAACTAAACATTATATATGTATACAATATTTTACATTTTGTATATAAAATGTGGTGGTTTGCAGCGGCACTACAATCATATTACTAATTTCAGGCAGTTACAAAGAAGGTTAAAGTCGAGATGTGCTGACCACGGTCAATAATTTAATTTTAATATAGAAGAAATTGGTTTGCATTATTAGTTCCTGCCTATACCAGCTGTTCATCCACAGCTGTGTCTGTTCCTTCTGGAGTTACATGAAGTGCGTTCCGTAGTCGACACTGACCATGACAGAGCCTGTTGCTTTTTCTAATACTATACTGTAAGACTCGTAAACATTCAATAAACAATAAATACGCAATAGTATATTAAATTTATATTGTGAGCAAAATATTACCTTATTTAATATAAACAAGTATAAAAAGTTTTACTTGTTTGTATTATTGAATTTAATATGATATTATAAGTGAGTAAAATACCACATTTGTGATATTACCATATATTTATTTGAATATTATGAAAACGAGAAGATAATTCAGAAGAGAAACGTGTTCAGTGTTTCGCTGAAGCTTAAATAAATGTCATGTCCTAGAGGTCTTTGTTCTAGGATGAGATGATAATGTAGTCTACTTGTTTTAATTAATATTTCTGAAGAAGGTTAGCCATGAAGAGGCAGCCCGTTTAAATTCTGTGCAATTAGACATGTTACCAATTTCCACCGATAATAAATTGTAAAGATAAGGAAAGAAAGAAATAAACTCGGGGAGTATTCACCCGTAGTTTTTTTCTGGGGAATTACATTACATATTTTCTAACATGTCTTAATTATTCTTAAAATAACTGGAAACATAAAAAATGTCGAAATCATCTGTATAAATAATATTTTAAGTATTTTCATCTTCTACTTCCTAAGGTCATAGACACCATTATGGGATGCCGAAAATAAACTGCTCCTAATCCCGCAAATAATCTGCCATAAATTGCCATAAACTCTCAGACCAATTTTACTGGCCAAGATGCTGTGGCCATGCAGGATATAATGAAAAACAACAATCCAGCCATATTATGTTGAGCTTAGGGAGTAAAAAATGTGGATTTTGACAAATATCAGCACTTCCAACTCTGGATACCTGAAGATAATCCAAGAAAGGAACTTGTTTGACCACCTTCGTTGGTGTTACTGGAATATCCTAAACTCTTATTCTACCAGTATACCAGTAAGTACCAGTGGCATGCTTAAGATAATTATTTACCATATAAAGAACTACACGTGACCGATGGACCCAAGTTATAACACGTGGGCTGACAATCCAAACGATAAGACCCAAATTCCTTATAGCTTTAAAAATAACAGTCCCAAAATGTATGAAGAAGATCGAACTTTTCGAACAGTTCAGCCTAATGACTACTCTTCGACTTTTCAACATGTACAGTTCAAACTCCAGATACTGTATTAATACGTTTAATTCAGGAGACATTCAATTCCAGAGGAAGTAAGATTGATTTGTCTTCCTCGTTAGTAGATCAAGCACTGTCTTGATCTACTAAAGTAAGACAGTGCTTGATCCATATGTTACCCACAGGACTTGATCTTTGATTTCCGAAACAGTCTAAACTTAACCTTCAACTCTCTATCACATACATAATATTTTACCCAACGCATAAGCCAGTCTGTCAATGCAAAGCTAAGATTACAACCAAACAAATGTCTAGATGGAAAATAGAAATATTCCATACGGAAACTAAGAAGAGTTTATAAGCTACATCTCCAAATACTAAGAAGCTTTGTTACCATGCACATATATGAAATAGGTACAGATAATACTCATTTCAAAATTAACATAACTGTGGATATTTATTTCAATATTTCATAAATGGCATTCAATAAACTGAGACTATACATTGACTATCCATTTTTGCTTACTCTAAGTCTAAACTCGCTCGATTATTTAGGTTTTTAATATACTATTATTACATAATATATTTTAAAGAGAGTTGATAAAATATAACGTTATTAAAGAATTAAATATTGAACACTAACCAGAAAGCTTAGTTGTGGCCCTGGCCAAGGTTTGAGGATTAAAGTCAAATCCACGCTCAGATATGCAGAGACATGTCCCTCATGTTTGTCAGAATTCATCACATATTACGTTGTTTCTACATATGGATTTCAGTACGTAGAATTTTTCAGTTTTCATACAGTTAGTTTTTTTTTCGTGTCATAAAATGTGTTCTTAATGATTTAGACATCTTTGTACAACTTTATAATGAACTCTTATTTATTAACGAGTTTTAGGAAATAATATTTCATTAATGACTGAATCACCAAATAAAAATCTATCGTTAAAGCATTCGGTAGTCATTTAATACTTTCGTGCTATTTATATATCTATTATAAGAGAGAAACGTCCGGTAAATAAATAGACCATGAATTAAACATCTATATACTAATAGTTCTCTATTCCCATTGTTCATCAATACAAGGAAATGCCATAACTGTGAAATTGTGGATGATTTTGTTTCCTGGCAGTTTTTTTTTTCTGAAAAATAATTTGTTGCACTTTAGTACAAATTAATAGAATGTATTAAAGGTTTTAATTAATAGAATGCTATCTGCCAGTGATCCTGGAAATCCTGCTCTATATCGCTTTTTGGCTTTTATTCCGTTATCAGATCCTTACAACTTGAAACCTTTTTTAATTATTCTTGATGGCCAAGAATCAATCAAGACCATCAAGAATAATTCAAAAATGTTTCAAGTTTTAAGGATCTGATGATGGCATAAAAGCCAAAAATCAATGTTTAATAAATTTGATTACCTGTTATTAAAAAGGTGATTCAGGTAAACAACACCAAAATTAAATCAAATTAGTAGACCTATTGATAAAATAATACTCATTTTTCATAGTAACTAATTGTGTTTTAAACCAGTTTCGTTCAAACGAAACTAATTGCTGTATGCAAACGAACTAGTTTGGCAGTTTATATGACAATGTTATGTAATAGCAGTATGTATGTTTCTCAATTAGTTTATTCGTAAGGTAAGAATAAGGTATCATTTTCCTGTCAATTCCATTAATTAATGCCACCGTACGTTAAAACATTTTTTTTCTAACAATCTTCGAAGCGCCTGTGCTATTTGTGATACAATTACCGCAATACATTTCTGTACCTGAATCATGGTTCAGCGCCGTCACATAATGAAATACAAGCTTTTCATTACCACTGTGCATATATACATTATTCATTTTCAATGATATAATGTGTGTATATTACAGCCGTGACATTCTATACGGTCTAGGCTGCAGGAGACCCTGATAGATCTGACCAAAATGGAACTAAGTTTCCCTCTTGTAGTTACTGGGTCATGAAGAAGCTTCGGGTAGAAGGCAATTGGTAGTATTTAAAAGGAGAGCGATAGATAAAAAATTTATACGAAGCTGGACAATACAGTACAAATTGAGACTTAAAAAAGTACAGAAATCAGTTTAAATTAATATGTAGTTTTTGGTTATACTCTACATAAATGGAAGCTAGTATATTACAATTTTACAGTACATTTTTGTTTAAAATAATCTGTGAAGAGTACAGTGAGACATTACAAAGATAGCTTAAAGCATTTCAATTTGTTTTCCTCATAATTTAATTTAACAAAAATCTCGTCCCACATATATAAGATGTAATACACCTTTACATGATTCTAAGCTTTTCCTGAAATACTTCATACACGAGAAATCCGTCAGCTCATTCTTTAAGACCTTATTTTATTTCATACGAATCACATTTTTTATTTTTACTATCAGTATTTTATCAGTGTTGTATTGAAATTGATAGAAACAGATTTGTATTCATGTTTGTCTGCTTTAATTTAAGACAGACATCTATTTGCCAATCTTGGTCTGGCTTATCATAAAAACATATTTCCACATGAGTGGATATTATCTTATTCGTCGAAATAACAACTTTAGTTTAGACAGTTACGCAGTGTTATGGTAGCTATTATAGTAATTTAATACGTATATTTAGTGACTAATGATTGATAGATTTCTAACCCATTTGTCACTAGATTTCCAAGATATTTCTAATTCAAACCTGTTAGACAAGTTAGATCAACTTGTACAAATTTCTTATAAAATATCACCTACCTACATATCTTTAAACCTAATGAACTGTTAAATATAATAATCAATATCTTAATTTCCTCCAGATTTGTGAAAATTTCGTGCGAATGTTAACTAATTATTTTATTTTAAAATCTTTCAGGTTTCAGTTTTTATAATCTATGTAAGGAGATATTACTATTTTGAACTGTTCTAAAATGATTCCCCTATACCCCTTTTTATTAATTTTTTACACATCTTGGAAATGTAGTTTAGGAAGTTTTACTAATGTAAAATATAACAACAGGACAGGTGCAAATTGAATAATTCGATTAGCGTTTTTCCTAATAGGCAATTTTGCTAGATTCCAGGTGTCAATTAAATTGTAATGCTACTATATAAGCAGGCCAATCCCTCATGAGGGAAATATTTGATCTAAT
Source organism: Stictocephala bisonia (assembly GCA_035578905.1). Taxonomy (NCBI): domain Eukaryota; kingdom Metazoa; phylum Arthropoda; class Insecta; order Hemiptera; family Membracidae; genus Stictocephala; species Stictocephala bisonia. Next base: position 43,746 of record JAQJVL010001843.1, read on the forward strand.
TTTTTACCAAGGACATATAATTTTAGTCGGTCAGTTAGGAGGGCAGGATTGTAATTCTAACTTAAATTCATTTATCCATGATGTTTTATAACATAAACAACAGTTTTTCGATTTCTTATACTGGAAAAAATCTCATTGCAGTATTGAGAGCTGTAGATAAATACGTCTATTAACACAGTCATTATTTTAACTCTCGTATTTTAAGATAACACAGCCAGTTTTATGATCAAGACGTAAAACCTTTTCGCAACTACAATTAAGATGAATTCGGAGGATTAATGTTATAGCTTTTGTAGTTAATAGGATTAGAACGACCTAACTATAATGATATAGCTTAAATAAATCCACTAGATGTTTTAAACATTCGAGATAAATCTTATCTGCACATTAAATGGACGTTAGACATCTCGTGTAATCTTCCTCTCTGAACCTTCTCAAGAATCTCTCTTGAAACAGATATTATTCTCAATTAACATCTTGCTTTTATAACTAGTAAAGGTATTTTTACTTATATAGTATGTACAGGGTTTGGCAAAAGTCTAGATTGTATTAATTAATCTTAAAAATAATGAAATAAATGTAATGAAACTTTATAGTTATTTACATGTCCATATACCAAACATTTATAGACATATTTTACTTACTTTTTACATAGCCAGGGGATGGCCCATTAAGGAAGTCTTACTGGAGTCAAAAGGATGACCCAAATCTTATCTTTTGTCATGCCAATGCCTTTGTACATGTATGGGCGGGTGGGTGGGCCAATTCCATTGTACGTGTAATTTCTACAATTAGACTAAAGTAGCAACCTGCTCCTTTAGGGACTTTACCTCATCAGGAATGTAACAGCAATTGTCCTCCGTCGTAATATTGTCGTAATGGTAATAGAATCATGGTAAAAAAGGACAATACTTCCAAAGCAATTCAAATAGTCAAAATTGAAGACATGCAGCTTATAAAGTTTTATACACCACTGTACATGTATGGGCGGGCAGGTGGGTCAATACCGTAGTATAGAGTCAACTAGAGGGTACTTGTTCGAGAGGCCCTCATGTGTGGGAGGGTAGGTGGTTCAATACTACCATCCGTGTGTGGGAGCGTGGGTGGGTCAATACTACCACTCGTGTGTGGGAAGGTAGGTGGGTTATAAACAAGGATAAGATAGATAAAATCTATTGCTACGTAATCGGCTATACCTTATCCAATTTAATATGAGAAATTCATTTTCACAAAAAATATATAACAAAATATTATAACTATTTTCTTAAACTACTTTCAGGGTAAAGCTACTGTCAAAAGAGTTTTGATAATTTTCCTTATTTTAATTTTTTTTAATATATTATTCGTTAATCCAGTCGTTCGTTACTATAACTTTCCTTGTTTTTATTTTTGATAACAAATTATTTTTATAACGTAGTCGTTAGTTACGATTGTTAACAATCATCCACATACTCAACAACAGGGACCTTAAACTGTTAAATAAATAGCCGAATAAGAAGAATTTGTAATATAGCATTAAATTCTTTGAATAACTATATTTCCTGACTGGGTCATCCGTTTGAACTCAGGTGCGCACTTTTGTACTTCATGGGCCATCCCAAGGATATGCCGAAAACAAGTAAAATATGTCTAAATGTTTGTTGGAGGACCATGTACATAACTACAAAGTTTCATTACATTTCATTCAATATTTTTAAAATTAATAAATATATTCCAGACTTTTGCCCAACCCTGACATTAAATTCTATAAGTGGCTGTATTTTCTGACTATGTCATCCTTTTGACATCGGTTTGCACTTTTGTTGTACAAAAAAAGAGTATAAACAAGGTAGATTTATATTTAAAATTTCTAAGACTTCATTTATGGGCTATCTCCTGGATATAGAAAAACGATTGAAATATTTCTAAATAATTGATATAGGGACATGTGCGAGTACATAACTGGAAAGTTTAATTGCACATCTTTCAATGGTTTTACAATTAATAAATATATTCCAGATGTTTGCCCAACCCTGTATACATATTAATGTATTGTACAATATTGTATAACCTAATACATTGAATAATAACTATAATTAAGTACCCTTTATTATTTACTATCTGAAGATGGCCTAAGAGCCGAAACCGGTCATATATTATTATAAGAAATGAATAAAGGGTACTTAATTATAGTTATTATTCAATTTATTAAACTAGTAGCCCTAACTCGTGAACCAACTTATACATGTATAACCAATACATATAGTCTTATCCAATGATACAGATGTACTAAACTTTTCTAAGAAATTTGTTTCATTATGAGTGATGAAAGTTATTGGAAAGATAATATTACGTGATTCATTAACGATGCAAAGTGTTAAATACACACTACTTTCCTAATATATATTAGCACATTGGCTGCACATATTTTCAGTAGTGTTTGCCAATTTCTCAGTTTCCTCATTCTGAAAACCCCCATTACCTATTCAAAAATTCAGTCCACATGAATGTCCATTTTGTTAGTATTATTATTTTCAAATGCTAAAGCAACACACATTTGGGTTATTAAAGAAATTAACATTAATTTAACGACATTTTAATAACAAAAAACATAACAAATTAAGACAAAATGGCTTTAATTTTGAAACAAATTTTATTTATTTTTTTTAATTAGTATAAAAATCATATTTATAAGATTTAGAAAGTAGTTAAAAAGTATTCTGTCTAACTTTAAAATCACAAAATTAACGTATGTAAGTGAAATAAGAAAATCATTTGTTTAAACAAGAGAGTCAATATTATTATATTTACAGTTGTAGGAGATTGGGTCATTAAATACATCTAATCAGAAACTTAAAAGGCTGAGTATTGAGAGTGCTATTGTATACAATGTGAGTAAATGACAATATGTACCGATAGATATATGTGGAATATGTGAAATAATAATTATTATTTTCATCTCTAGTTACATTTAGATTTTTTATTTATTTATTTCTTCAAATACAACTTTTATAAAAGTTTATCGGCACAGAGTAAAGCCCAAAAATAATCATTTAAGATTAATCTTGTGTTTTTGGTATTGATCAACAGAATGACGTCATATTCACTTATATTACATGACTAAAGAGTACATGACTATATATTCACTTGACTTACACATCATTCATGTTATAATGTGAAAATCTTGTAGCTGCTTCAAGGAGAATATTTGAGTTGAAACTGTATGAAACGTTTCACTTTCCAAACCCTGCCAGTGATTATTGATCATCAAACACAGCACTTTCTTCCATTAAGCCAAGGTACTGACACACAAAGAATTGTGTTATAATTCCTTTTAAACTTTAAAACAAACTAAATAATTAAAATTCATCCGTATATAAATTTCCAATAAGGACTATACCTATCTACATCTTTTATTATAACATCTTAAATTGTATAAATTGTTATTATGTATTTAAGAACAGTGCTGCAAAATTAGTCTTCACAAGTAATTAAACTATCCATAAATTATACGTTTGTTGGAAGAATTAAAAAAGGACTGAATACAACCTTAAAATATAGAAGATTAAGGATACTTTACACGACCAAAAAAATCTTGTTACTCACTTGAACTAAAAAAATAAGTAGCTTTTTTCTCATGAGAAAGAAGAGAACAAAAATGACATGACAAAATGGCCTTGGTTTACAACACGGGTAGAGCTTTACAATCTGTCTTGACCTCTGAATAAATGACCAGTAGCTGGCTCGTCCCAACCATTTATTTTATGTTGTAAATAACAGTCAAATTTTACTGTAATGTAAACTATTTTGTTTATGGAATGTAAGTGAAACAATTTAAAAACTAACGGCAAGTCTGAAATCGTTTTTTTTTTTTTTTTTTTTTTTGTTTAAAGATATTGTTGATAATATTTCTTTTTTTATTATTTTCATGCAATATGTACTAATGTAATAGTTAGTCTCGTTTGCTTTCAACATTCATAAATGCTAGTTCTGTAAAGATTCTTTAAACAACGTTTCCTTCCATGTGCCCTCCCATTATTAGCCCACTGTCGTGCCTCACAGACTGTAGAAATGGCCAATTTAAATCCTTCCTACATATTGTGTGAACTTCCATTAATCTCCCATCCTTTTTATTCACTTTAATAAATTTCTCTTACCACTGTCCGTATACCAAAAGGTGGTAATATAACATTTTATAAGGTTTAAAATACGGAGCTCACCAAAAAATAATAACGTGATCCGGTTTAATATAGAGTACAATCAGGGATATAAATATGGCTGTCATACACTATATAAATTAAATTAATAAGTTAAATATTTCTACCTCATTTGAAAATACAAACATTTTAATTTTGTATAAAAAAGCACGTAGAGTGGCACTGAACAACCCATTCATGTTCAGTGGTATTGACTCACCCACTCACCCATACACGTACCACTGTTACACATCCGCCCTTGCATTTTTAGTGTTATTGTCCCACCCACCTATGCATGTTGAGTAGTCTTGGGCCACCCACCCATTCATGCATTTTCAGTGATTTTGACCCACCCTCCAATCCATACACGCACGGTGGTACTGACCCACCCACATACATAAAACGTATTATGGCACTGACCAAGCCATAAATACGTATAGTGGTATTGTCCTACCCACCCATGCATGTTGAGTGGTATTGACCCCCCCCCCATCCATACACGTACAGTGGTATTGTCCCTCCCACCTACCCATGCATGTTGAGTGGTATTGACCCACCCACCCACTCAAACATATTCAGTGGTATTGGCCCATCCTCCCATCCATACACACATACAGTGGTATTGTCCCACCCATCCATGTACGTTGAATGGTATCGACCCACCCACCCATTCATACATATTCAGTGGTATTGGCCCATCCTCCCATCCATACACACATACAGTAGTATTGTCCCACCCGTCCATGCACGTTGAGTGGTATACTGATCCATCCATACACATACAGTGGTATTGTCCCACCCATCCATGCACGTTGAGTAGTATTGACCCACCCACCCACCCATGCATGTTCAGTGGTCCTGACCCATCCATACACTTACAGTGGAATATTGGTTGCCTACAAGTACTTACTTCAAATTTAAAACAGTCTCTTTTAGTTTGAGACACTTGTCTTGTTCTTATATTAACCTTTATTTCATTGGTTTCAATTAAAATATTTAATTAAATTAAATAACAATATACTTGGCAACACATTTTGGTTGGTTTACGTTATACCAATAAATTAACAGAAATCTTCTTAAAACACTGTAAAATTTAAAAATTAAATCTTCCATTTATTTATCTTTAAACTAAACGTTTTAACAGTTAATTATTCGTCAAGTAAAATAGGCCTATATAAGTTTCAATTTTACTGATTTTATCTAAATTATATTTTGATCCATATCATAAAAACTATGCAATACATTTAAAGGGTTTGGCTACGAATGTTAGCTATAAAAACAGAAAATTACTAGAAACATAATATTTGTTCAGATAGAGGGATTCTTGGGAAGGTTTAGAGGAGAAGATTACAGGCGATGCCTAACGTCCATTTAATGTGCAGATAAGATTTACCTTCCATGTTTAAAACATCAAATGGCTTTAGTAAAGCGTCTCCTTATGATTAGGTTGTTTGTTATAAACCCCTTAGCCTCTCAAACATTATCATCGATTCATATATTATAGGCCTACCTTTATTGTAGTTTCACAAATATATACAACTATGTTTATAGAAAATGTAATACATGTAATACCAGAATGTATTACAATTGTAGAGACAGTAAATTTATTATATTTTTTTCGTGTGTCATCGATATAATGACTCTCTACATATAATTTGAACTACGAAACATTTTAAATGTGTAGCACTAGAATTTGTTCAATGCAATAAACCTTATATTTATCAGGTTTGTAGGTTTCGTTTCTTGTCTGAAGTAATTACTGGTAATTTTTCTGATAGCTTCAAATCAAGAGTAGAAATTCAAGTATAAATATGATGAATAAGTTATATAGCATGCCGTGAATCATCATTTTCATAAATCAATAGAATAATGTAGCTTCGTTGTCCAAAATTAAATTTGCATAGTACAATATTTGTAGTCGTATTGATATTATTTTTTACTGGCTGAACATTCTTTCAAATACTATAAATTGAAATGGATGCGTATTTTTCTACACCACCATAAAAGTATGGATGTTTGGTATGTGTTACCAAGATGAACACATCATCAAAGTATCATGAGTGTATGGAGGATACTCTCGTGGCTACCGTATGTTCATGGGTGGGTAGATGTGTCACTGTCGGCACTGGTGGCGCAGTGCTGTAACCCAGCTACTTGAGTACAAAGTATTTGGGAGATTGTAGGTGATACGTTGGATGCTCGGTTCTCTTAATACCGACATGATGTCCGCTCAATGGTTGCTATCTGCGTGGACACTACTAGAGAAGTCTGGGGTGTCCATGTTGGGTGATAATCATTGTAGGGATGTTGTGTAGGGGAGATAACTGAGTATCAGGCTTGTTAATTAGCTGAAAATCAGGCCAGCACTACGTGGTTCGGATTCCGCGTAAAGCTATAGGTCCCTTAGTTGCCCTGGCTGTTGGGATATTAATAAATTGCCCTTTCTGAGGAACAGTTGAACTCAGTTAGTAACCAAACTACATTCATCCACACTCATCCTACACTCATTTCATCATTCATATTCGCCTTAAAATCTCAACAACGTTGTGTCGACGTCTCATATGTAAGAAGAATACCATTGTGCGTGTACGGGTTGTTTAGTACAGTATAGGCTACGTTTATTGTCAGGTGTGTTAGTCAGTACCAGTGTACGTGAATGGTGGGTCAATTACATTGTACATGTAAGAGTGGGTGGATTTGTTGTTCAATACCACTGTGAGTGTATAGATGGTAGGGTGGGTCACTAACACTGTACATTTATGGATATTAGGGTGGGTCGATACCACTGCACATGTTGGTGTTGGTTTGTGGTTCAATACCACTCTACGTGCATGGGTGGGTCAGTACCATTGAACATGTGTGTAGGGTGGGCCAATACCAATATGAATTATTACTCTTATCTTCGGAAATTTATGTTTTATTTTGAACGTTTCAATAAATCCTAATATATTATTCGTCTCGGATTTATAAGAGACGATAAGGAAAGTGAAATTCATCCAAAAATTTTAATTTTTTTACTCTGGATATTCATAGTCTTCAACGACATACGGTATTAAAATGTCATTGTAAAATCATGCAATAGTACTGTATTAAGAGCCTCTACCTCTCTATTGAAAGTCAGCTCAGAAGTATTGCCATGTACGAGCTTTCATGCATAACCTGACATACGATGTTGAATTCATATTTTGGTCGCTAAAAATTCAGCCCCCCATTATTATGGTGATATATTTCTGGTGATATAAAGTTCTGAGTTAGGCTTTACAAAGCATTCAATCACGAGAAGCATAATGTTCATGTTTCAAAGGCTTGTTGAATATATATTCATATTTATGACATGTATTCTCCTGATCAGCTATTTCAAAGAATCCCTAAGTGAAAAGGTTTCTTTAAAATAATTATTATTTCAATTGATTTAAATAGCTGGACAGCCTACGCGTGAGCAATTCAGGTCCAACCATAAGCTCTGTTGGGGATTCGAATCTTGGACTTTATCCTCTACAGTCCGAAGCCTTAATCACTGTGCCATCATGCCAATAAATAGTTTAACTTGTGTTGGTAATTTACAAACTTTCAGTCAGTTTTTGTTGCCATACAGTTACGAAAATACAAAAGTTGCTAAAACGGTTTAACAAAACTATATAAATTTTAACTTTAAATACGTATAAAGTGGTGCAAAATTTAGATTTATCACATGGTGCGTCAATATTTAAGTTGGTATACAAGCATAGTTATAGGGGTATACAAAACATAATTCGATTTGATTATGTTTTGAGTCCTGCTAACGATATAAAATCACTTTATATCATTTATAACCTAACCCTAATATTTACTACACTTTCCAGAGCAACGTGTTTCCCAAACCTGATCACATGATGAAAATGTGAAATTACTTCCTGTATTTACCTGACTAGAGTATTTATTTTACAAAATAAAAACAACTTTAAATCTGTATTTTTAAGGAAAATTTTATCAACAATATTGAGTCCTTGACTGTTACTTTAAATAAATGAATCAAAATTTAACCGGTGTATTATAACTGCTAAAGTAATTTATTGCGGTAAAAAAAATATAATTCATAATTTATATGTTATAACATTTTATACTTAAATTAAATACTAGATTAATAAACAATAAAAGTGTTATTATTGTTTTTTTTATTGTGGTTCTTTTTATATATAAATATAAATATTAAGCAATCTAATAGCTAAAAATGTCAAACAATAAAACATCAAAACATTTCCCTTTTGTTTTAAGTATGATCATACAGTAATGACTCTACATACAGTAATGAATTTACTTCTCCTCGTCCATTTTCGAACAAAATGACCTATAAGTTCAACTACGACCTGTCAATAACAAGGTCATAATAATAACGAAGACCATCTAGGTACATAAATATCACATATTTAAGACTACATAATGCCAAATAGTGATGTTGAAAATTTCCAAAAAAGATGCTTCCTAAGGCATATAAGGATATGAACGTGTATCCTTTTGGGGTTTTTATAGGCTGAGACTATTTTAAACAAAAACTCTTTTCTCTTTAAAGAGGCTTAAAGAGTTGGTTCTATCACTAGGCAGCCTGTTGTGGGAACACCTTTAACAAAGAACTTGTTTGGTTCAAGAGGTCGGACAAAAAGGCTCATTACGAGCTGTGAAAGGCACTGGGGTTTATATTTAAAGAATCCCTGTAGTGAAAAGGGATTAAAGGGTAAGGCAATTTAATCTTTAAAATATATTATTTATCTTGATATTTTATAAAAATTAAAGTTTAATTATGAATGGATAAATCTTGATGCTTTGCAAATTAAAGATTTTATCTTAGGTTGAAATAAAAATTGCTATAATAATATTATCTCCTATAGGTATTTTATAAATGTATCAAAAATAAATTTAATTTAATTTTGAAATATATAGTTTCATTGTCGTGTGTTATTTCAGTGCTAGAATTGTTTACAAATCTAACAAAAAATATACACATTAAAGTTATACCTCTAAGCTATTCTAGTACCTTCAGTTTAAGCTAAAAGTATTATCACTATTTGCCTATTAATCCTTAGTTGAATATGCATATAGTTCGTTTATTAGAAATGCTTGTATTATATTCTGCTAATTAATTTTAAATTTAAATCAAATTATTTCCCCCACACAAATTTTGTCTGAAAATATATATTTGCTGACAAATTGATATAATTAAGCCCTATTTCAATATTTCTTTACTAATATTAAACAGTGGTCAAACATGGTACTGGCTCCTTCACTAAACCGCTTGCAACTCCCGCAGTACAGCGCTGTAGCTGAATCACGGATTAGCGCCGCTCGATATATTCTAACGTTAAATTGGTGTTTCACGGTTTCTCCATCAAACAAATTATTATTATCACAAATAAATAAATAAAATTAAATAGTTTATTGACTATCATATTACTTTTTGATATTAACTTGTTGATAAAACAAAGAGTTAATGAGTTTTTTTATATAATACATTCCAACGTGTCGAACGAAACACATTATTATAGCAAACATACTACAAACAATAACAATTTATAGCTACAAATATAAAAGTACTTTTATACTAAAGTTTTCTTATATGTTATGTTATTTTTCTTTTAAATAAATGGATTTAAATTTTAAGATTTGTTCCAAATGCAAGGAAAATAAAAGTATAAGTGACTTTGGTAAAAAATTAAATAAATATAGATCTTCTTGTAAAAATGTATAAACCAAGATAGAATAGAAAGATATAATAAAAATAAGTTTTGTATAAGTAAATTTGATTGTGCATTTAAACTATTGGACAACAAAAACATAACATTGGACAACAATAAACATGGATTGGACAACAATAAACATGAATTGGACAACAAAAACATAACATTGGACAACAATAAACATGCATTAGACAACAATAAACATGGATTTGATAACAAATGTGTTAAAACAAATTACTTAGATTTAATGAGAAATGGAACACTATCTTTAGAAAAAGGTTATAAATTTTAATTTTTGCTTTATAAATGGATATTGCAAATGTTTTATTACAAAGTGAGAAAGATAAAATAAATGAAGAAAAAAACATAAAAATATTAAATCTGATTAAAGATATAGAAACAAACTTTATAGATACTAGAAGAGAACTATACAAAATGTTAGATGATAAATATAAACCACAAATTATAGAATTATCATTTAATAATGGTGATGGAAACATAAATATTTTAGATAAAAATGAATTAGATGCATTTGTATTAGACATAGAAGATAAAGATTATTTGTTTGATAAAGTAGCAGAAATTATTAATAAGAAAGAAGATAACAATAATATTACAAAGATAAGTGGTGGCAGAATTTATTATAAATATAGACATAGAAACCAAAAATATGGATCTGGGTTAGAACAATATAACAAATATTAAATTACTAATAAAATGTTTAAATAATTTTTATATATAAATAAACATGGATAACCAAAATGATTGTGTGGATTTGTTTAATAATATAGATGATAAATATTTTAAAGAAACTATAAACATAAAAGATCTTACAATAAATAAAAAATATATTGTTAAAAATTTTGAAAAAATTAAAACTAAATTTGGTCCTTCTATTCTTATGGAATTGGAAGAATGTAAAGTATTTTTACCTAAAAGATATGTAAATAACTTAGATGATAAAACTATAAAAGAACTTAATAAAAAATCAGACTTATTTTTAATTTATAAAGGTTTAAAAGATGATAAATATCCTACAATTTGTCTTAAACATTGTTAACCAACAAATATTATTATTTCTTTGTGTTTGTTTGGAGTTGTTCTAATTTTATCTAATTTTATTTTAAATTTATAATTTAAATCAATTTGTCTATCATTTATTTCTTTTTCTAACCCATAATTGGATATATAACAATCAGTAATATTTTCAAATTTTAAGATATATCTTTCTTTATTTCTAAAATTTATTGTGGATAATGCATTTATTTCTAATTCTAATCCTTCATCTAAATCTTCTAATCTTTTACAGTCTTTAGCTTTAATTGTTCCAATAATGTTATTTATTCTTAAATTCTGCACTTTATTTCTATCTTCTTCTTTATAAATAATATCCTCTTTATTTTTAAACACATCTAAAGAACTTAATGTTATAATTTTAGGAAATGTGTGACCATTAAAAGATGTTAATCCATCTGTTTTAATCTCCATAATTGGTTTGTCAATTGGATAATAAATAATATCTAAACCATTATATGGAGCTAAAATAAATCCTTCTTTCTTTAATTTTTCTTTATTATTATTCAATTTTATAAATTCATTTTTATATAATCCTTTAACAAAATAAACAGATTTCATTTTATTTTTTTCTGCTAATACACCAACATAAGTAAATCTAGTTCTATTATTAATAACAAATGCAGAGATTTTATACTCACCTTTAGTGTCTAAATCTTTCCATTGCTTACTAAAATAATTAATTAATTCATCTTCAATTTCTTTTATTTTTTTATCTTTTTCTAAACTATTTTTATATATTTTTTGTTCTTCTTTTAATTTTTATAAATAGTCTTTTTTTCTAATTTGTATATCTATTTCCTCTAATTCTTGTTGTCTTTTCTTAATACTTTTTAAAAATATGTTGTTTATTGGTTCTATTTCTTTAAATGTGTAAGGGAATAAATCACTATTAATATTAAATCTTTTTCTAAAAATTTTTGGCATAAGATTTTTTGTTTCTATTAATCTTAATTCATGTAAATTTATTTCTTTTGGAATTGTAGAAAATAAAGTATTAGATTTAGAAAAATAAGTTTCTCCACTGTTAATAAAACATGTTTGTTTAATTTTTACTAAATTTTTATCTTTTTTATCTTCTGTAACAAAAATACAATTTATTGGTAAAAGATTAAAACTAAATGCAGATATAATATATTTAATCATTTTAATTTTGTCTTCTTTGTTTTCTGGTAATTTTATTTGTAATCCTGTTAGTTTTTTAGTATTATAATTTCCCCAATAAACATATTGTAATAAATCTTTAAAAACAATGCAACAACTGCTTTTTAATTGATCTGTTAATTTAGTCCACATTTTAGATATAGGAACAGAATAAAATGGTGCATTTTTAAAATATTTTCTATTTTGTTTTAATAAACTTATACAGTCATCTAATGGATCAAATTCTTTATCTGTTTGGAAATTTTCATTAACATAATTGTAAATAGTTGCTTCTAATCTTGTAATTCCATTATTTTTAGCTAAATCAGAACTAAATGTTTCTTTTAATCTTTTGTCTGGACAATTTACAAAATTTACAATATGATTACCTAAACTTTTATTAATTCCTGGACTAGTTATTTGGCATATAAATTTGTTATATATCTTTATTCTAGAATTATAACTTAACCATGTTAAACAATCTTTACCAACAGTTTTATTATTATCCACTATTATGTTACAATTTTTCTTAATATTTCCTTCTTCACAAAAACTATAGTTTTCTATTAAATAATTAGTCATTTCTTCTTTATTAAAAATTCCAGAAAAGTCTTGTGTTATGTCTAAATCTAATAAATAGTAATGTTCTATAGCTAATTGTTCTAATATTTCTGGTAATTCTTCTAATAATGTTAATAATTTTACATCTGCTAATTCAATTTTGTATGGAGTTGCAACTGGTTTTTATATTTTTTATAAATTATTTTATGATCTTTTTCTATAATTTGCTCTATTCCTTTAACTGTGTTTGTGTAAGAATCTAAAAGTTGTGATAATTTTGCTTTAACACCATGTTTTGCTAATGGGAATTTAGAGAATTTACTTCTTAAATAACTATTAAATGATCCACATGCATCTTTTTTTAATAATTTTCCTTCTAAATCTGTAGAATCTGTTATTTTTACAATCATTATATTATCACAAAAGGGCTCTGTAATTGCTTTAAATTTATAAATGTGTTGTTCATTTTCTGTATAGTTTATGTCTCCAATATTTTTAATTAAATTATCATTGTATAAGTTTTCATTTAGTAACCATAACCCAAATCTTTCATTAGTTGTTTTAATTTTATTTCTTAATAATTCTGTAATAGAATATTTCTTAGTATCAGAGATATTTATTTCAGCTACCATTTATATAGAAAATTTTAGAAGAGAAATTTATTGTAATAAAGTTTTAAAATTTTGTTAAAATGTTATGTTTAAGTCCATTATATTAGCATTTTTGTAAGTAGTTGAAAAGTAGCTGAAACCTTTAGCTTAAAAAATTATAGAAAAACTTTAAAAATTAAGGAAAATTGTTAGTTTTTTTGTAAAAAAATGTTTATTTTTAAAGAAATTATCATTATTTTTAAGATTTATTAAGGTAGCTGAAAAGTAGCATAGCAACCCTATTTTTTTACCTATATGAAACAATCAGGTTTCTTTGTGAGTAGACGACAGTAGAATGACTAAGCAGTTTGTTGACATAGAGGAATGAAGTTAAACGTTGTTGAATTAATGAGTAATATTACTATAACAAATGCATAAATAATTTCTATTGTTCAAAGACATATTATACATGAATTCACATCGTATTTTAACAATCTTTCGATTGGAATTAATCATTTTGGTTTAGTATTTGAAAGAATTTAACAAACTTGAAAATATTAATTTGATAGTTACAGAAATAAAGAATATTAAAGAAAAAGAATGTGCAATTATTAAATTTGAAAAAAATATTATAAGAATTTCATTTGAATAACATATTATAAGAATTTAGATTTCATTTTTTTTTTTTTTTTTTTTTTTTTTTTTTAATTAAGAATATTTATTAAATGTTTTGAGTAAATTATTAGATATTTTGAGTAAATTTAGGTAAAAAGTTGTGTAATAGTGAATGGAAAGTGTTTTGGTAGATTTATGGTATAAAGAACCATATGTCTCCTAATTTGGCTTAGGTGTTATACATTACTATCTACTTATATATATATATATATATATTCCAGAGCATAATATGTAGATATTATTTGGCCTTGGATCAAAGTGTGAACAGTTTGATAACACAATTAAAAACAAGATCCATTTTTAAGACGGTTTCCTCTATCACTTACTTGTTCTTTTTAATATTATTATCTTGCAATATAACACAAAGAAAGATTTTGCGTCAAGTACATATATATATATATTTTTTTTTTTTTTTTTTTTTTTTTTTTTTTTTTTTAGCATTAACTATACCCCAAACTATTTATTAACACCGCACAAATGGGTTACTAGTGTACTATAGATGTTGAAGAGTTGTCTAAATAAATTCTTTTTCCCTCAATGAAGTTTAGAATTAACATGAAAAAGAATTATTGTTGGTCCTTTCTAAACTATCATAGTAATTCTAAGGAGGATTATTTAATTTTACAAGCTAGATAATATAGTGATTAGTGAAACTCTCAATTATTGTCTAATAATTTCATTAAATTCATAAATGGGATCTATTGTTTTATAGTAAACTAGCTTTGTAAGTAATGAGAGAAAGCAATGAATAAATTCTATAGAAATTCTGAATTAATGTATCGTTAATACATTCTTGCCTAATTAACAACACTCAGGAGATTCATAATTACAAGTTAAATTCCTCTCCTTCTTCAATGTATGTGGAAACGCACCTCCCTAAGGTATTCTACTTAATGGATTTCAGAATTATTAATCTTTCATAATATTAAATAGTTAACCCAATAGCATTATTCTATACTATGTTATAACACTTTATCTTTCCTGACAATTTGTTAATTTGAAATTACCTATTGGTTTGAAGATTATGTTTATGCCAGAATATTTTCTAACGTATTTGACAACTCATCAATTTCCAATTCCAATTAGGTCAAAGGATGACCCAGTCAGAAAATACAACCACTCAAAGAATTTAATGTCAGAGTTGGGCAAAAGTCTGGAATGTATTTATTAATTTTAAAACTATTAAAAGAAAAGTAATTAAACTTTGTAGTTATATACATCTTCCTATACCAAAGACATAGTTTACATAGATATATAGTTTACTTGTTTTTTTTTTTTTTTTTTTTTTGTTGGCCATCCCCTGGATATTCAAAAACAAGTAAAATATGTCCATGTGTTTGGTATAGGGACATGTACATTACTGCAAAGTTTCATTATATTTCTTTCAATGGTTTTGAAATTAATAAATATATTCCTTTTGCCCAACCCTGTATAGTAAATCTAACAACAAATTATTTTCTAAGTGTTACCAATTATTTTTCTTTAAATGATATTTGTTCAAATTTTTAGTTGAAATTTGTACAGTCATCTTTGGCTAAAAAATTAGATTAATATTATATATAAAATGCATTCCTAGAGTTTACTATGAATGTGGGAGTTATGCCCATCTGTCCAATTTGCGGGACAGAGTAGGCGGAGTTATGAGGCAGTCAGAGGAGAGGGGAATACACTGCTTGTTCGTTAGTGAGTCAGGATCTTTACTACTCTTAGCGGCAGTTGCGATACAATCTAGAACAAAACGCCTTATAGTCCTAAACTGGGCGCCCGGATGAACACCCTTAAGCTATCTCTAAGATTAATGTATAATATTAAATTCTCTATTTGTTCATATGCATGGTGATGTTGTTATAAAGTTAAGTGCTTCTGTGTAATTGGCTAACGCTGTACAAAAGCATTAATAAAGAATTTTTGAGTTTGTTTAATTT
Organism: Stictocephala bisonia; assembly: GCA_035578905.1. Lineage (NCBI taxonomy): Eukaryota > Metazoa > Arthropoda > Insecta > Hemiptera > Membracidae > Stictocephala > Stictocephala bisonia. The sequence continues at coordinate 59,600 of JAQJVL010001843.1, forward strand.
GAAATTTAAATTGAAAATTCCCAAATTTCCATATTATAATACACAGGGTGGTTTTTTAAGCTGCCCTCTCCCCATTTATATTTTCTGGATTATACGTTTAAAGTGATTTTTAACGAAAACCATCATTAATCATTATGCATGTACTTACAGTATATTTCAAAACTTTTGGAAGTCATTTGACTTCCAAAATTTGGATGTAGTGATAACTGTCAATCTTCTTTTAATTTAAAACCTGAGAGTTTCTCGAAAATGGTGAGATTTTAGTTTTAATTTTACCGTTATTATTAGGAAAAGGGACAATCTTAAACTATGTATTACATGAAGAATAATAAATAATTTAAGAATTTTGAAGTTGACATCCACATCCTGGATGACTCAAAGGTTTAGAATGTTAGATTTTCCTTTTTTTTCTTTTTTTTCTTGTAAATGCATAATGATTGTCATGATAAAAAATCCAGTTGCAATGATAATAAATAAAAAATACGAAGTGGGACAGAACTTGTATAACAAAGTAATTTGATATTTTTAATATTAAAACGTCAAGTTAATAAACATTTTAATATTTAGAATATTAAGCATATCAATACGAAATATATTTTTTCACTTCATTTTTTTCTTGTATAAAAATAAAACTTATTTTTAGTAATACTAAAGGCAATACATGAAATTTGAAGTCATAAAAAGCTTTTACATTATTTTAGAAGGGTTGTTGAATTAAATAGCTATATTATTTAATCTGGAACTTTAATAATAAATGTTTTATTGGTAAGAATGAAAATATTGAAAACTACATTCAACGTCTATACTTTACCATCAAAATATCATACAAAATATATTTATATATTTTCCTTATAACTTTTATTGTAAACAAACTTTTAATTGCTATTAAGTTTATTTATCAACTTATCAAGTTTTTTCCACCTTTACTAACTTTTAAGTCATCTTTAAGATTTTAAAAATGTAATTTTAATCTACTATTATTGAGTGTTACATCAAGTAGTTATTTTATTTATTCCATTATATTTGTTATTATATTTTTTGCAGACTTGTATTAAAGTAAATATTTGTGGTGTGTACTAGATACGAAATGAAAAGGTAGCCCAGGGCTACAATAAAAACCTAGCAGAATATATGGGATTTAGTTACTAGCCGTTGGCACCGTGATAAGCTTTGTAGTGGCAGTTTTCTACCGTAGCCTTTCTGAAAAAAGGTGACATTTAAAATCAAATGTTTTCAATGTTTCATCACGATTTCAAAAGTAAAATGTGGCTCAGAAAATTTAAAATATTATAGGAACGTTTTTGTTTGGAAAGTGTCTATGTTCATTAAATTAAATTCCAAAGACTTTAAATGTGTTAAAAGGGAAATATCCTGTATTTTTATATTAGTATTTATGATACACGTATGATTACTAGTTATTTACTATCAAATATGAATTATTACCAATTTATTTTAATTATTACAATTTTAAATGAATTATTAATTATGAAAAATTTCTATATCTAACTTGGTGTGCACATTGAAAATACATGATTTTCCTGACCTTATCAGTGGAAAACACCAAACTACATGTAATATAGTTTGATTAATTACATTGAATAATTCATGAAGTAAGAAAAATATTCCGCAAATTATAGATTAAAATAACTTTGATATAAGGTTATATAAATTTTCATATCGCTATTTTGGTTAATAATATTTATCGTTGAATATTTATAAACCTGATTATGTTAGTAAAATGTAAGATTTGATTTGCTTTGTGTCATAATAATGGCAACCTTTAATTATCATTTATAAGTATAACATTTGTAAATATTTTCATTATAACAATAATTGTAGTTCTATAATATTCAATAATATATTATTGTATAATGCAAATCTGTTTCATTCCCATAGTTAATTTATAAAAATTCATGCCTGATTTTATAAAAACATGACACCATTCTGTTTCTGTAACTTTTAGTATAAAAAACTCATGAATTGCTCGATTTAATTATATTTTTTTATTTTAAGAAGTTTAAGAAGCAGTTAGCTTACGGCTGCACTAGTTTTTCATTAAATTATAATCATAAAAAAATAACTTAATAAGTATAATTTAGTGTTTACCATTAAATGAGGCAATGAATATATTTTTTAAATGTTACATTATGGGGAGAATGATGGGATAAATGACTACAACGCCCTCCTTAGAGAGAAGTGTGCGCGGTATAATATATATTTCTTCACCTGGCAGCAAAGGTTTTAAATCGAAATCACAATTCACTGACTCCTATAATATATATTTCTTAACGTAATTTCCCTTCATTTTCTTAAATTTACAAAACGTAAAACATAATTTTAAGTAATAAAATTACAAAACTAATGATGAATCAAACATAAAATTAAATACGACGTATTAACTCAATATAGTGTAATTAGTGACGAATGCTTTGTTTTATGACACGTGTGTTTTTTATTACAAGTACTTGCGCAGTAGCACGATATATAATGTACTTTTATATAACGTACATTATTTCACATACTCTTGCCTTCTTGAAGTGTAACATGACGCAACACGTATTTTTGTATATAACGAGGATTATTGCACATAATCTTGCTTACTTGAAGTGTAACATGACGCAACACGTATTTTTGTATATAACGTGGATTATTGCATATAATCTTGCTTACTTGAAGAGTAACATGACGCAACACATACATTTTATATAACGTACATTACTGCACATACTCTTGCCTTCTTGAAGTGTAACATGACGCAACACGTATTTTTGTATATAACGAGGATTATTGCACATAATCTTGCTTACTTGAAGTGTAACATGACGCAACACGTATTTTTGTATATAACGTGGATTATTGCATATAATCTTGCCTACTTGAAGAGTAACATGACGCAACACATACATTTTATATAACGTACATTACTGCACATACTCTTGCCTTCTTGAAGTGTAACATGACGCAACACGTATTTTTGTATATAACGTGGGTTATTGCATATAATCTTGCCTACTTGAAGTGTAACATGACGCAACACATACATTTTATATAACGTACATTACTGCACATACTCTTGCCTTCTTGAAGTGTAACATGACGCAACACGTATTTTTGTATATAACGAGGATTATTGCATATAATCTTGTCTACTTGAAGTGTAACATGACGCAACACGTATTTTTGTATTAACGAGGATTATTGCATATAATCTTGCCTACTTGAAGTGTAACATGACGCAACACGTATTTTTGTATATAACGAGGATTATTGCATATAATCTTGCCTACTTGAAGTGTAACATGACGCAACACGTATTTTTGTATATAACGTGGATTATTGCACATACTCTTGCCTACTTGATGTGTAACATGACGCAACACGAATTTTTTATATAACGAACATTATTGCACATACTCTTGTCTAGTTGAAATGTAGCATTAAGCAACACGTACATTTTATTTAACGTACATCATTACACATAATCTTGTCTAGTTGAAGTGTAACATTACGCAAAACGTACATTTTATATAAAGGACGTTATTACACATAATCGTGTCTAGTTGAAATGTAACATTACGCAACACGTACATTTTATTTAACGTAAATCATTACACATAATCTTGTCTAGTTGAAGTGTAACATTACGCAAAACGTACATTTTATATAAAGTACGTTATTACACATAATCGTGTCTAGTTGAAGTGTAACATTACGCAACACGTACATTTTATTTAACGTACATCATTACACATAATCTTGTCTAGTTGAAGTGTAACATTACGCAAAACGTACATTTTATATAAAGTACGTTATTACACATAATCGTGTCTAGTTGAAATGTAACATTACGCAACACGTACATTTTATTTAACGTACATCATTACACATAATCTTGTCTAGTTGAAGTGTAACATTACGCAAAACGTACATTTTATATAAAGTACGTTATTACACATAATCGTGTCTAGTTGAAATGTAACATTACGCAACACGTACATTTTATTTAACGTACATCATTACACATAATCTTCTCTAGTTGAAGTGTAACATTACGCAAAACGTACATTTTATATAAAGTACGTTATTACACATAATCGTGTCTAGTTGAAATGTAACATTACGCAACACGTACATTTTATTTAACGTACATCATTACACATAATCTTGTCTAGTTGAAGTGTAACATTACGCAAAACGTACATTTTATATAAAGTACGTTATTACACATAATCGTGTCTAGTTGAAATGTAACATTACGCAACACGTAAATTTTATTTAACGTACATCATTACACATAATCTTGTCTAGTTGAAATGTAACATTACGCAAAACGTACATTTTATATAACGTACATTATTACACATAATCTTGTCTAGTTGAAATGTAACATTACGCAAAACGTACATTTTATATAACGTACATTATTACACATAATCTTGTCTAGTTGAAATGTAACATTACGCAACACGTACATTTTATTTAACGTACATCATTACACATAATCTTGTCTAGTTGAAGTGTAACATTACGCAAAAAGTACATTTTATATAACGTACATTATTAAACATAATCTTGTCTAGTTGAAATGTAACATTACGCAAAACGTACATTTTATATAACGTACATCATTACACATAATCTTGTCTAGTTGAAGTGTAACATTACGCAAAACGTACATTTTATATAACGTACATCATTACACATAATCTTGTCTAGTTGAAATGTAACATTACGCAAAACGTACATTTTATGAAACGTACATTATTACACATAATCTTGTCTAGTTTAAATGTAACATTACGCAAAACGTACATTTTATATAACGTACATCATTACACATAATCTTGTCTAGTTGATGTGTAACATTACACAACACGTACATTTTATTTAACGTACATCATTACACATAATCTTGTCTAGTTGAAGTGTAACATTACGCAAAACGTACATTTTATATAAAGTACGTTATTACACATAAACTTGTCTAGTTGAGTGTAACATTACACAACACGTACATTTAATTTAACGTACATCATTACACATAATCTTGTCTAGTTCAAGTGTAACATTACGCAATACGTACATTTTATATAACGTATATTATTACACATAATCTTGTCTAGTTGAAGTGTAACATTACGCAAAACGTACATTTTATATAACGTACATTATTGCACATACTCTTGCCTACTTAATGTGTAACATTACACAACACGTACATTTTATTTAACGTACATCATTACACATAATCTTGTCTAGTTGAAATGTAACATTACGCAAAACGTACATTTTATATAACGAACATTATTGCACATACTCTTGTCTAGTTGAAATGTAACATTACGCAAAACGTATATTTTATTTAACGTACATCATTACACATAATCTTGTCTAGTTCAAATGTAACATTACGCAAAACGTACATTTTATATAACGTACATTATTACACATAATCTTGTCTAGTTGAAATGTAACATTACGCAACACGTACATTTTATTTAACGTACATCATTATACATAATCTATTCTAGTTGAAGTGTAACATTACGCAAAACGTACATTTTATATAAAGTACGTTATTACACATAATCTTGTCTAGTTGAAATGTAACATTACGCAAAACGTACATTTTATATAACGTACATCATTACACATAATCTTGTCTAGTTGAAGTGTAACATTACGCAACACGTACATTTTATATAACGTACATTATTACACATAATCTTGTCTAGTTGAAATGTAACATTACGCAAAACGTACATTTTATATAACGTACATTATTACACATAATCTTGTCTAGTTGAAATGTAACATTACGCAAAACGTACATTTTATATAACGTACATTATTACACATAATCTTGTCTAGTTGAAATGTAACATTACGCAAAACGTACATTTTATATAACGTACATCATTACACATAATCTTGTCTAGTTGAAATGTAACATTACGCAAAACGTACATTTTACATAACGTACATTATTACACATAATCTTGTCTAGTTGAAATGTAACATTACACAACACGTACATTTTATTTAACGTACAACATTACACATAATCTTGTCTAGTTGAAATGTAACATTACGCAAAACGTACATTTTATGTAACGTTCATTATTACACATAATCTTGTCTAGTTGAAATGTAACATTACGCAAAACGTACATTTTATATAACGTACATCATTACACATAATCTTGTCTAGTTGAAGTGTAACATTACGCAAAACGTACATTTTATATAACGTACATCATTACACATAATCTTGTCTAGTTGATGTGTAACATTACGCAACACGTACATTTTATATAACATACATCATTACACATAATATTGTCTAGTTGAAGTGTAACATTACGCAAAACGTACATTTTATATAACGTACATCATTACACATAATCTTGTCTAGTTGATGTGTAACATTACACAACACGTACATTTTATTTAACGTACATCATTACACATAATCTTGTCTAGTTGAAGTGTAACATTACGCAACACGTACATTTTATATAACGTATATTATTACACATAATCTTGTCTAGTTGAAGTGTAACATTACGCAAAACGTACATTTTATATAACGTACATTATTGCAAATACTCTTGCCTACTTGATGTGTAACATTACACAACACGTACATTTTATATAACGTATATTATTACACATAATCTTGTCTAGTTGAAGTGTAACATTACGCAACACGTACATTTTATATAACGTATATTATTACACTTAATCTTGGCTAGTTGAAGTGTAACATTACGCAAAACATACATTTTATATAACGTACATTATTACACATAATCTTGTCTAGTTGAAATGTAATATTACGCAACACGTACATTTTATTTAACGTACATCATTACACATAATCTTGTCTAGTTGATGTGTAACATTACGAAAAACGTACATTTTATGTAACGTACATTATTACACATACTCTTGCCTACTTGATGTGTAACATTACACAACACGTACATTTTATTTAACGTACATCATTACACATAATCTTGACTAGTTGAAATGTAACATTACGCAACACGTACATTTTATTTAACATACATCATTACACATAATCTTGACTAGTTGAAATGTAACATTACGCAACACGTACATTTTATGTAACGTACATCATTACACATAATCTTGTCTAGTTGAAGTGTAACATTACGCAAAACGTACATTTTATATAACGTACATTATTGCACATACTCTTGCCTACTTGATGTGTAACATTACACAACACGTACATTTTATATAACGTATATTATTACACATAATCTTGTCTAGTTGAAGTGTAACATTACGCAACACGTACATTTTATATAACGTATATTATTACACATAATCCTGTCTAGTTGAAGTGTAACATTACGCAAAACATACATTTTATATAACGTACATTATTACACATAATCTTGTCTAGTTGAAATGTAACATTACGCAACACGTACATTTTATTTAACGTACATCATTACACATAATCTTGTCTAGTTGATGTGTAACATTACGCAAAACGTACATTTTATGTAACGTACATTATTACACATACTCTTGCCTACTTGATGTGTAACATTACACAACACGTACATTTTATTTAACGTACATCATTACACATAATCTTGTCTAGTTGAAATGTAACATTACGCAACACGTACATTTTATGTAACGTACATCATTACACATAATCTTGTCTAGTTGAAATGTAACATTACGCAACACGTACATTTTATTTAACGTACATCATTACACATAATCTTGTCTAGTTAAAATGTAACATTACGCAACACGTACATTTTATGTAACGTACATCATTACACATAATCTTGTCTAGTTGAAGTGTAACATTACGCAAAACGTACATTTTATATAACGAATATTATTGCACATAATCTTGTCTAGTTGAAATGTAACATTACGCAAAACGTACATTTTATGTAACGTACATCATTACACATAATCTTGTCTAGTTGAAGTGTAACATTACGCAAAACGTACATTTTATATAACGTACATTATTGCACATACTCTTGCCTACTTGATGTGTAACATTACACAACACGTACATTTTATATAACGTATATTATTACACATAATCTTGTCTAGTTGAAATGTAACATTACGCAAAACGTACATTTTATATAACGTACATTATTACACATAATCTTGTCTAGATGAAATGTAACATTACGCAAAACGTACATTTTATATAACGTACATTATTACACATAATCTTGTCTAGTTGAAATGTAACATTACGCAAAACGTACATTTTATATAACGTACATCATTACACATAATCTTGTCTAGTTGAAGTGTAACATTACGCAACACGTACATTTTATTTAACGTACATCATTACACATAATCTTGTCTGGTTGAAGTGTAACATTACGCAAAACGTACATTTTATATAACGTACATCATTACACATACTCTTGCCTACTTGATGTGTAACATTACACAACATGTACATTTTATATAACGTACATTATTACACATAATCTTGTCTAGTTGAATCGTAACATTACGCAAAACGTACATTTTATACAACGTACATCTTTGCACATACTCTTGCCTTCTTGATGTGTAACATTACACAACACGTACATTTTATATAACGTATATTATTACACACAATCTTGTCTAGTTGAAGTGTAACATTACGCAAAATGTACATTTTATATAACGTACATAATTGCACATACACTTACCTACTTGATGTGTAACATTACACAACACGTACATTTTATATAACGTATATTATTACACATAATCTTGTCTAGTTGAAGTGTAACATTACGCAACACGTACATTTTATATAACGTATATTATTACACATAATCTTGTCTAGTTGAAGTGTAACATTACGCAAAACATACATTTTATATAACGTACATTATTACACATAATCTTGTCTAGTTGAAATGTAACATTACGCAACACGTGCATTTTATTTAACGTACATCATTACACATAATCTTGTCTAGTTGATGTGGAACATTACGAAAAACGTACATTTTATGTAACGTACATTATTACACATACTCTTGCCTACTTGATGTGTAACATTACACAACACGTACATTTTATTTAACGTATATCATTACACATAATCTTGTCTAGTTGAAATGTAACATTACGCAACACGTACATTTTATTTAACATACATCATTACACATAATCTTGTCTAGTTGAAATGTACCATTACGCAACACGTACATTTTATGTAACGTACATCATTACACATTATCTTGTCTAGTTGAAGTGTAACATTACGCAAAACGTACATTTTATGTAACGTACATTATTACACATTATCTTGTCTAGTTGAAGTGTAACATTACGCAAAACGTACATTTTATATAACGTACATTATTGCACATACTCTTGCCTACTTGATGTGTAACATTACACAACACGTACATTTTATATAACGTATATTATTACACATAATCTTGTCTAGTTGAAGTGTAACATTACGCAACACGTACATTTTATATAACGTATATTATTACACATAATCCTGTCTAGTTGAAGTGTAACATTACGCAAAACATACATTTTATATAACGTACATTATTACACATAATCTTGTCTAGTTGATGTGTAACATTACGCAAAACGTACATTTTATGTAACGTACATTATTACACATACTCTTGCCTACTTGATGTGTAACATTACACAACACGTACATTTTATTTAAGGTACATCATTACACATAATCTTGTCTAGTTGAAATGTAACATTACGCAACACATACATTTTATTTAACGTACATCATTACACATAATCTTGTCTAGTTGAAATGTAACATTATGCAACACGTACATTTTATGTAACGTACATCATTACACATAATCTTGTCTAGTTGAAGTGTAACATTACGCAACACGTACATTTTATATAACGAATATTATTGCACATAATCTTGTCTAGTTGAAATGTAACATTACGCAAAACGTACATTTTATGTAACGTACATCATTACACATAATCTTGTCTAGTTGAAGTGTAACATTACGCAAAACGTACATTTTATATAACGTACATTATTGCACATACTCTTGCCTACTTGATGTGTAACATTACACAACACGTACATTTTATATAACGTATATTATTACACATAATCTTGTCTAGTTGAAATGTAACATTACGCAAAACGTACATTTTATATAACGTACATTATTACACATAATCTTGTCTAGTTGAAATGTAACATTACGCAAAACGTACATTTTATATAACGTACATTATTACACATAATCTTGTCTAGTTGAAATGTAACATTACGCAAAACGTACATTTTATATAACGTACATCATTACACATAATCTTGTCTAGTTGAAGTGTAACATTACGCAACACGTACATTTTATTTAACGTACATCATTACACATAATCTTGTCTGGTTGAAGTGTAACATTACGCAAAACGTACATTTTATATAACGTACATCATTACACATACCCTTGCCTACTTGATGTGTAACATTACACAACATGTACATTTTATATAACGTATATTATTACACATAATCTTGTCTAGTTGAATCGTAACATTACGCAAAACGTACATTTTATACAACGTACATCTTTGCACATACTCTTGCCTTCTTGATGTGTAATATTACACAACACGTACATTTTATATAACGTATATTATTACAAACAATCTTGTCTAGTTGAAGTGTAACATTACGCAAAACGTACATTTTATATAACGTACATTATTGCACATACTCTTACCTACTTGATGTGTAACATTACACAACACGTACATTTTATATAACGTATATTATTACACATAATCTTGTCTAGTTGAAGTGTAACATTACACAACACGTACATTTTATATAACGTACATTATTGCACATACTCTTGTCTAGTTGAAGTGTAGAATTACGCTACATGACGCAAAACGTATTTCTTATATAATGTACATTATTGTACATAGTCTTGTCTAGTTGAAATATAACATAACGCAAAACGTATTTCTTATATAATGTACATTATTGTACATAGTCTTGTCTAGTTGAAATATTACATGAAGCAACACGTATTTCTTATATAACGTACAATATAATTACACATAATCTTGTCTAGTTGAAATGTAACATTATGCAAAACGTACATTTTATATAACGTACATCATTACACATAATCTTGTCTAGTTGAAGTGTAACATTACGCAACACGTACATTTTATTTAACGTACATCATTACACATAATCTTGTCTGGTTGAAGTGTAACATTACGCAAAACGTACATTTTATATAACGTACATCATTACACATACTCTTGCCTACTTGATGTGTAACATTACACAACACGTACATTTTATATAACGTATATTATTACACATTATCTTGTCTAGTTGAATCGTAACATTAGGCAAAACGTACATTTTATATAACGTACATTATTGCACATACTCTTGCCTACTTGATGTGTAACATTACACAACACGTACATTTTATATAACGTATATTATTACACATAATCTTGTCTAGTTGAAGTGTAACATTACGCAACACGTACATTTTATATAACGTATATTATTACACATAATCCTGTCTAGTTGAAGTGTAACATTACGCAAAACATACATTTTATATAACGTACATTATTACACATAATCTTGTCTAGTTGAAATGTAACATTACGCAACACGTACATTTTATTTAACGTACATCATTACACATAATCTTGTCTAGTTGATGTGTAACATTACGCAAAACGTACATTTTATGTAACGTACATTATTACACATACTCTTGCCTACTTGATGTGTAACATTACACAACACGTACATTTTATTTAACGTACATCATTACACATAATCTTGTCTAGTTGAAATGTAACATTACGCAACACGTACATTTTATTTAACGTACATCATTACACATAATCTTGTCTAGTTGAAATGTAACATTACGCAACACGTACATTTTATGTAACGTACATCATTACACATAATCTTGTCTAGTTGAAGTGTAACATTACGCAAAACGTACATTTTATATAACGAATATTATTGCACATAATCTTGTCTAGTTGAAATGTAACATTACGCAAAACGTACATTTTATGTAACGTACATCATTACACATAATCTTGTCTAGTTGAAGTGTAACATTACGCAAAACGTACATTTTATATAACGTACATTATTGCACATACTCTTGCCTACTTGATGTGTAACATTACACAACACGTACATTTTATATAACGTATATTATTACACATAATCTTGTCTAGTTGAAATGTAACATTACGCAAAACTTACATTTTATATAACGTACATTATTACACATAATGTTGTCTAGTTGAAATGTAACATTACGCAAAACGTACATTTTATATAACGTACATCATTACACATAATCTTGTCTAGTTGAAGTGTAACATTACGCAACACGTACATTTTATTTAACGTACATCATTACACATAATCTTGTCTGGTTGAAGTGTAACATTACGCAAAACGTACATTTTATATAACGTACATCATTACACATACTCTTGCCTACTTGATGTGTAACATTACACAACATGTACATTTTATATAACATATATTATTACACATAATCTTGTCTAGTTGAATCGTAACATTACGCAAAACGTACATTTTATACAACGTACATCTTTGCACATACTCTTGCCTTCTTGATGTGTAACATTACACAACACGTACATTTTATATAACGTATATTATTACACACAATCTTGTCTAGTTGAAGTGTAACATTACGCAAAACGTACATTTTATATAACGTACATTATTGCACATACTCTTACCTACTTGATGTGTAACATTACACAACACGTACATTTTATATAACGTATATTATTACACATAATCTTGTCTAGTTGAAGTGTAACATTACACAACACGTACATTTTATATAACGTACATTATTGCACATACTCTTGTCTAGTTGAAGTGTAGAATTACGCTACATGACGCAAAACGTATTTCTTATATAATGTACATTATTGTACATAGTCTTGTCTAGTTGAAATATAACATAACGCAAAACGTATTTCTTATATAATGTACATTATTGTACATAGTCTTGTCTAGTTGAAATATTACATGAAGCAACACGTATTTCTTATATAACGTACAATATAATTACACATAATCTTGTCTAGTTGAAATGTAACATTACGCAAAACGTACATTTTATATAACGTACATCATTACACATAATCTTGTCTAGTTGAAGTGTAACATTACGCAACACGTACATTTTATTTAACGTACATCATTACACATAATCTTGTCTGGTTGAAGTGTAACATTACGCAAAACGTACATTTTATATAACGTACATCATTACACATACTCTTGCCTACTTGATGTGTAACATTACACAACACGTACATTTTATATAACGTATATTATTACACATAATCTTGTCTAGTTGAATCGTAACATTAGGCAAAACGTACATTTTATATAACGTACATCTTTGCACATACTCTTGCCTTCTTGATGTGTAACATTACACAACACGTACATTTTATATAACGTATATTATTACACACAATCTTGTCTAGTTGAAGTGTAACATTACGCAAAACGTACATTTTATATAACGTACAATATTGCACATACTTTTACCTACTTGATGTGTAACATTACACAACACGTACATTTTATATAACGTATATTATTACACATAATCTTGTCTAGTTGAAGTGTAACATTACACAACACGTACATTTTATATAACGTACATTATTGCACATACTCTTGTCTAGTTGAAGTGTAGAATTACGCTACATGACGCAAAACGTATATCTTATATAATGTACATTATTGTACATAGTCTTGTCTAGTTGAAATATTACATGAAGCAATACGTATTTCTTATATAACGTACATTATTGCACATACTCTTACCTACTTGATGTGTAATATTACACAACACGTACATTTTATATAACGTATATTATTACACATAATCTTGTCTAGTTGAAGTGTAACATTACACAACACGTACATTTTATATAACGTACATTATTGCACATACTCTTGTCTAGTTGAAGTGTAGAATTACGCTACATGACGCAAAACGTATATCTTATATAATGTACATTATTGTACATAGTCTTGTCTAGTTGAAATATTACATGAAGCAACACGTATTTCTTATATAACGTACATTATTGCACATACTCTTACCTACTTGATGTGTAACATTACACAACACGTACATTTTATATAACGTATATTATTACACATAATCTTGTCTAGTTGAAGTGTAACATTACACAACACGTACATTTTATATAACGTACATTATTGCACATACTCTTGTCTAGTTGAAGTGTACAACGACGAATCACGTATTTTTTTGTTATATGACATTTATATTCGTTATTACAGTCTGACATTGGTGTACCATAATTTCCGCGTTGCCTAACGTAATGTTATTGTATACCATAGTCTGTAATGTGATATAATTGTATGTGAAATAATAATACAATTTCCAAGTTATATCAATTATTTTATTGAATATCAATACTAAAATAATATAATTTTGGTATATCGTTCTTCGTATATCATTAGCTTATCTTACATTGGTTTTTCATTGACAATATTTTAACCAATAATGTCAGGAAATAAAACTAGAATTTAACAAATCATTATAATTAATTGGAAGTTTGACTTAAATTTTAAAACTTTAAAAATTACATGGATTAAACGTGCCTTTAAATCATCTACACGTCACCATTGTAACTCTTAATTCGTTTACGACACAAAAATAAAATAAGAATGCGTGTTGTCATTTCCAAAATCACGTTTTATGATGGAAGTTTTTACGGTATTGGGGCCACTAAAATATTGTTTATATGAAAAATTGTAATCCAAAATTACTTCTTATGAAACATTCACTGAATATTTGGTTCCAAGAAGAAAAGCTATAGCCAAATATCCTTCTGAATATTATTTAAAATGTAAAGCAGTCCTGGAAACTAACATGTAAATTAAATACAGTTACGACCAAAATTATATTCAGTGGATCTGACATGTAATGTATATTTTTTTTTTTTTATATAAATCTATCAACACTGGACATTGTCTCATTCACCAATTTAATGGTCCATTTAGTTCACAAATGGAGTAGTCTTAAGTTCAAAGATGCCAAGTTTACTAGTTGACTTTGAGGTACCAAAAGGCCAACTGTCTCAATTGGATCAGTTCTAAATGAGCATTTCTCACAAAACCACGATTAATTTACACATTTAGGTCAATGTTTTTCTAAATAACCAGAAATTTAGTTAATAGATAATAACAACATTGATAAAAATATCAATAAATTCTAAATTTTTAATTGTTGCTTAGAATTGATTGCTTACATTTTTGTTAAACAATATTATTTAAAATGTGTATATAGTTTTAAATTAAAGATTATAAACACTAGCCAAAATAACATGGTTTTAAACAATGATGACAGCTATACTATATAAAACAACTTTCTTGATTATAATTTTAATATGATTAGTATTAGATACTAATTTTTTTAATTATCTTTGTTATTTTACGAACAATTGAATTAATTGAATTAAAACCAAATAGTATCATATTACTTAAAAATTTGAACTTTTTATTAATTCACAATGAACATATTATTTTTCATCTATACCAGATACAACATTTAATTACCGTATGTGGAGGAGATAATAAGGATAGCGTAGTGTGGTTTCGACAATCGTGGTCTACACTGGCCGTTTGTTTACGGCCCCTGAGACATTAAGCGACCCTTCAACGCACGCACACACACTGCCAGGGCAGCCCTTGTCAACATTTCTCGGCCTCCTGTGATAAATAATTTACAACTGGGGTGTCTAGTACAAAATTGAAATATTTTTACTATTTAATTTTTTCTTTTTTAAAAGTAACGTTTTTTTAATCTACGTAAAATTATGATTAAAACAAGTCTAAATCTGAAATAACTACAACATTTTTAAGTATACCATTTAAATATGTGTTTTGTTAACACCGACATATTATTTAGTTATTGGAAAACGGTATATTTTTATACTATCATGTTTGGTATAATTTTTCTCAGAATTTCATACAATATAAGAAGAGAAAAATGGAAGATTAAAAGTTTTAACCTTGTAGAAGAGTTATAGTGAATGATTTATGGTAGGGACGGGACGAGGTCGTTTGCCACTCCTGAGAGTGTGTGTGAGGTAGTGGGGGCTACCCAATCCTTCAGGGGCCATAGCTTGCCGGCCAGACTATAGTATTAATTTATTTCAAATAGAATCTAGAATGTGATTTCCAGATTTCATCAAATAGAGCTACAACACATACACTCAACATAAATTATTAAAGGACATTTGAAGGTTTTATTTGTCTTTTGACAACATTCATTTCGGCTTTTAATATTATATGTACTTTGCTATAATAGCCAGACATTTAACTTTATATGTTTAAACGAACAGAATCTGAAATTTAGATTGCTAGTGCCATTCTATAATGTCGTATCGAATTATTCCGCTATTTAATTCTTTGTTTCATGTATTTTGTAGGGGATGGTAGGGCTCGTGTGTTTTGTGTCGCATGTGATAAACTAGACCCATGGGTATAGTAGTTACGTTCCGGGTGTTGTGTATGAAAGGTTTGTCATTCTCTCACCAGTGGAGTCGTATGCTAGTCATATCCTAGGTCTTCCAATATCATCACTCCCACAGGATGAAAGAAGCATTCTCAAAATTCTCAACTTATACTTAATCATTCTAGTATAATAGCAATATATGCCACACGATATCATCTAGATTTTATCCACGTTATGAAGCTATCAAAAAAGAAGAAAATAGTAATTCAAATACCTCTGAGACGACAACAAAAGTTATGAAGTGAGAAATGGTTTTATGTAATAATCACAGTATTCATAGTAATAATTACCATTTTTATATCTACGAGTATATACGAGGGAGACTCGTATTTGTCCCCCCCCCCCTTCATAAACAAACCTTAACATGAACTTCAATTCAATATGGAACAAATGTTCTACTCTGAATACTACCCCCCCCCCCCCCATTATAACGTAACGTAAGTATTTAAATAATATCAACAACGCATACTTAACAGAATGCAACTTTCAATTCATATTATAAATGCGTATTTTACTAAAAAAAAGAACATTTTTAGACATTATATTAAAGTGAAATCTTAAGCTAAAAGAACTGTTAAAAATATTAACTAGTATTTACGAAACTGATATATGATTTTTTATATTTGTTTAAAATACATCATACAAAAGAAATTGAACTGACGAATTTGAGGAATCATCGTCTAAAAACATGTTTTGTAATTTGTTACAGAGACGTAAAGTAACTGAGGAATTTCTGGAAGCAATATTAAAAAATAGTTCATATACATATTAGTAAATGATTGTCCAACAAGTTAATGAAATTAATATTAAAACATTTATGATCTACAGTATTAACCTTAAGCATAAAATAAGTAATGATTCAAGGTAAAGAGAATTGACTCACGTATTTTTACTATACGTAAAATAATGAATTTGAACATACATAAAAAGAAAGCAAATGTTATTGTATTATTCGAAAATGTATACTTTTTCATAAAATTTATTGTGATAGTACAATTCAAAAAATTTACAAAAATAGGATAGATATAATATCATTAAATTATTAAAATGAGCTTTTTAGTGACATTTTTATTCCATTTTGTATTTATAAAACCTCTTTATATGCAACCGACTACCCAAATAATTTTTTTTATTTTATTATGACATGTTCATTCTATTTTTAACATTTTATGATTATTTTTTTCATTAGCTAATACCAAATAAACCGTGATTATTAAAATGCAAAGGTATATTTTAATGATTGAATAAGTTATATGAATGAAGTCTCAGTTAAAATTTTAGTCACACTGTATTTTAATATGGAAGTTCAATAATAATTTGAAACTTACAGAGATATGCTCAATTAAGTATTTAAATAGGATATATTTAACCTGGGACCCAGTTAATAAAAAGTTCACCATAATCACCACCTTCATACAAAAATAAATTTTATTTCTATGAATGTTTTATTTAATTCTACTGATTCAATCCAAAACAAATTCAAGATATTCTAAAGCTCGTGATCATTATTTATTTGTTTTTTTTTTATTTTCTTTCTTCATATTTTAATTTATTATATTTATTTTAATCACATCCATTAATTTAACTCCATTAATGCTGCTTTGAAATGAAGTCGTGTTTGTCAAACTGAAAGGTCCTATTACAATAATAATTAGTTTGACATGATGTAAATTTAAGTTTTAATTGCTAATTAACTCAACATTTAAAACTTTTTTGAAGATGGATGATTATAGATTATTTATTTGGTGAAATTTATTGATTTAATATTTTTTCAAATGAAAATAAATGTTACATTTATTTATTTTGGATTTTAAAATATGTGTTACAAATTTAAATTAGAAAATCATGAAAATAAAGCTGTTTTAGTTAATTTATTGTTTCCTGTTGTTATCGTAGACTCACTCATATGTTGTACACGTAAAATACTTTTATGAAAAAAATATTATCCATTTCATATTAATTTGTAAAATTGAAATTACTATGTTTCATTCCAATGTCCATTGCAATACATTGATTACATACACCATCTAAAGATATTTTGTAACTATGGAATTTTAGTAGATTATAAAATTGAATAAAGATTATATGTAAAGCCAATTTCCAAAATTAACTTTGAATACCTACAGTCAGAAAAAAGGGGAAATTAATCACATTAAAGCATTCAAACTAATATGATATTAATTAGATGAGTACATTTTTGAGGGTGTTACTCATTTTAATTTTACCAGTATAAATAAAATGTTAGTGTGCTATCTATTAATAGTAAATTTATTTTCTTTTTTTAATATAAATGATGATTTAAATGTAGATTATAAAACAACATGTTAACTTAACATTAAATAATATATTTATAACACGTGCAATATTTATTCTCCATATCAACTGTAGAATCGGTCAAATTCTCCTTCACGTAATAAAAAATTGCCTCACTTAAAACAGAAATATATTTGATAGTGTTATGGAACATTTACATTTTAAGAAGATATGATGCGGATTGAAGTTATGTGACTCCACAGTCAGAGCGACCCTTACCAGAGCCTAACGGTCACACAGGAGAATAGTGTGTCTGGACGCCAGGACAGAATGAGCATTCAGGACTCTCTGCCTTCCCCACCTCTTGTAAGTAAGAGTGTAAGAGACGAGGTCACGAAGTTCCCGACCTCCCCATGTCCTCGTCCCACCCTAAAAAGTAACTTTCTAAGTAAGCTTTCTAGTTCAAAGTAACTTAAATTATTATAATAAGTTACTTTAAAATGTCAATACCTGTAGGTGGAATGAACCTACACCCACCTCGTAGGGAGTGGACACTCATGAATCGGTTCCGAACTGGCGTTGGCAGATGGAACAAAATTTCTGCAAAAAAGCTAGAAAAAAATTTTGTAAAAATTTCAACAATGATTTCTAGGAATTTAATTTATTCTGTTTATGGTAGATAGCTGGGAAAAACCATTTAGAACATACCTTTATGGGAATGTTTTTTTTTTATTTCAGCCCATGGAATCAGTTCTCGAAATAAGGGCATACATTACAAATTATGTGCAAACAGTAGAATATAGTAGCCTATTGATATATTGATAAAATGTACAGTTTATAAGAATATTCATATAAAAATAGGTTAAAATAAAAACGTTAAACCAAATATTTTTATATTTTTTCTGTGAAACGAATTAGACATTTTAAAAACAATTCAAACGCAGAATTTTATACTTGATCAAATGCAATTTGTTTGAAAAAAAAATCCGCTTAAAATCAACTGTTCAGTTTGGATACGCATGATCGTATGTCCGGTTAACATTGTTCTTATGGGATGAAAAACAACATGCCTCCGACAGCCTTTGCAGACTCTTTTTAAAGGAACGTCTCGTTTGTTTGGATGTTAAATAACGATTTAATTCGTAATTTCCGAGCTATAATTTAAAAATACTACAGTAAATAAATAGTTTGTTATAAAAAAATATAAAATTTTATATAATCAGAAATTCTACATTCAACAAATATTTAATGCACAACTAATATTTTAACATTTATGTAACTTGATAATTTGTAAACGGATGATGTGACATGTGTTGTGTCACAAACGGTGAACTGGGCT
Organism: Stictocephala bisonia; assembly: GCA_035578905.1. NCBI lineage: Eukaryota > Metazoa > Arthropoda > Insecta > Hemiptera > Membracidae > Stictocephala > Stictocephala bisonia. Next base: position 79,847 of record JAQJVL010001843.1, read on the forward strand.
TTAGCAAACTAATTGTTGTGATGTATTACTGCTGCCATAATATAATTTTTTACTAGCCCATAATATGGGCTAGTAAAATTTGTCTCCCATAGTTACACCTTTTACCTAAAAATGAGGTAAAAATATTTGATAGTTTTTATAACTTTGTAATATTCCTGAGTAAATAAAATATTATTTCCATAATTTGAAATTCCTTGTTGAGTTTTCCTAATTCTATATTTATATAAGATTTAATATAAATAATCCATTCGTGGCATCCTTTTTCCGAAAGCCAGTTATTTAACTTACTTTTTGGGGAAAAATTAAATGAGAATAATTGTCTTTATTTTATAAAACAAGGCAATCCCTCTAGACCACTTAATCTCTTTATAAACTATCATAATTAATGAGTTATAAATAATTAGGCAGATGTAACTAGGCCTACTGGAAGTATAAATGGGGATTGACATTAGATCAATCATGTGATTGCGGGGAGTCTATCCAAACAATGGATCAAATAGTTACAGACTGCCCCTTGTGCTCTTTTACGGGAATTGGCCAGCATAAATAGAATCAGTGATATAGGTGTTAAATGGTATGATGGATTGGACTTAGCTTTGTGACAAGAGATCACTTTAAATTTGTATTCGATAATTAATTATGCTATCATGACTTTCGGGTCTCTATCCAAATATATATATCGCAGCTTTTTAAAATTAACAAACGGTAGCTGACAACAAACCATACAATATATAACATACATTTTTACGATAAATGTACGTAAAAATCACACTGAACGTTACATTCATGGTTTTATGTATGCATTTTAAAGTGTACATAAAAATACGTTTTGTCTAACTGAATATGTCTGTATCATCCCGGAACTTGTTCTTAAATCATTTATTTATTGTTCTTATTATAGTACATCCTTTAAACTAATCATCTTACAATTCATAACATTCTAAACTAACGTAAAGGATATTGGCACACCCTTGTCTTGCCATAGTGGTCTGTATAATACATTAGCGTATTGTTTGAAACTGCATGCCTACTATGAAGACTAAATCCTCTTGTAAACCCAGTTTAAATCAATGTCACCTAGGTCAATCCTGGTCCAACAAAGCCGTTATGGCAGCAGTAATACATCACAACAATTAGTTTGCTAAAGCCCAGTTCACCGTTTGTGACACAACACATGTCACATCATCCGTTTACAAATTATCAAGTTACATAAATGTTAAAATATTAGTTGTGCATTAAATATTTGTTGAATGTAGAATTTCTGATTATATATAATTTTATATTTTTTTATAACAAACTATTTATTTACTGTAGTATTTTTAAATTATAGCTCGGAAATTACGAATTAAAATTGTTATTTAACATCCAAACAAACGAGATGTTCCTTTGAAAAAGTCTGCAAAGGCTGTCGGAGGCATGTTGTTTTTCATCCCGTAAGAACAATGTTAACCGTACATACGATCATGCGTATCCAAACTGAACAGTTGATTTTAAGCGGATTTTTTTTTTTTTCAAACAAATTGCAATTGATCAAGTATAAAATTCTGCGTTTGAATTGTTTTTAAAATGTCTAATTCGTTTCACAGAAAAAATATAAAAATATTTGGTTTAACGTTTTTATTTTAACCTATTTTTTTAACTAGGCGTATGTATGCAAAATATCAAAAGCAAACCAAATGCGCAGTATGAAACCTCATACACAGCTTTTGGTCAATATATAACGAAGCTCTGTCACAGGATACAATATCCGGATAAGTACCTTTCCTTTTCTATTATAATAATTAGTAATGGCTCACTAAACTATTCCGGTTAGGGATATTAGGAATCAAAGGGGTGAACGGGGCAAAAATCATGTAATTATTTAAACTTTAACGCATCATCGCCATTAACAATACCCACCCGTCCACTCATATTCGTACAGTGGTATTGACCCACCCGCCCACTCATATTCGTACAGTGGTATTGACCCACTCGCCCACCCATACACGTACAGTGATATTGACCCACCCGCCCACTCATATTCGTACAGTGGTATTGACCCACCCGCCCACTCATATTCGTACAGTGGTATTGACCCACTCGCCCACTCATATACGTACAGTGGTATTGACCCACCCACCCATCCATATACGTACAGTGGCATTGACCCACCCACCCACCCATACACGTACAGTGGTATTGACCCACCCGCCCACCCATATACATATATACATTGGCCGACAGCCTCTGCAGACTTAATTGCAGCTTCTTTATTTGTTATTGTCCTCATTTTCGGCAAAAACTTGCTTATAATTTTATAATATTGTACTGTATGAAAAAAACTTTCTGGAAAGCTATTAAATTAACTTTTGTTTATTGGTATTTTGTTTAATTTATGTTTTATGCAACGTAAAATGATTTAATATTCAACAGCATCATGTAATGTTGTATACGTAAAAAAGCTCAAAGACGAGTGTAGATAGCTAGAGCTACTTATCAGCTCTCAAAAGTTAATGTCAGGGGTTGAAATAATTTTGAAAATTTAAGAAAACTACATGAATTTTACTCCAAGAATGATCTACCTAAACTGTAATGTATATTTGGATCCGGCACTTTAGGAGAGCCGTTGACTCAGTGATCTGAGGTGTCAGGGCGTTGCGTCTGATTTACAGACATCACAGGTTCGAGTCCTGGTCTATACTGGAAGTTTTTATCAATAATATCACCTTGTATTGTACTGATTCACCCCCTTACACTGTCTGAATAAGTTTCAACACAGACCAAAAGTCTATGGGGAATGGGCAGATTAAGGTTAAAAAGGAGATCGGCCTCCACTTAAAACAAAAAATAAAAAAGTGTTATTTCATAATTGTACTTTATAGTGTATTAATTACATCCCTCTGATCTAAGGAAAGTAAACGTGTTTTACCGAGGTTGATCACCATATTTGTACACTTTGTACTTATATGAGTTGTGTAACGTTCCCCTCAAAGTGTTGTAGTCCGGACGTGTTAACCCCCACCCTCGTAACTCGCAGGTGTTTGTAACGAGTTTTGACTTTGTTTGTAACTAATTGCTTTCCTATTGCTTTAACGCTATGTAAGTTGTAAGCTGCCAAACAATATGTTCAAACTTTTCTGTATAACATTATAAAATATCAATAAAATAATTGTGTATTTTATTTGTGTAACATCAATAAAATGAATGACCTGCCTGCTAAATAAACTAAGACTATTCCTCTTCTGTAATGTTTTATGTTGATTATGTGCGAATAGAGTGTTTTCCAGAAGTTAATAGTGGTTATTTCTTTTTTTAAGGAAAGGTTTATCTACTTTTCAACCTTATTATTTCCATTCCAAATAGATTATTTATCTGTGCGGGGAACCTATAGTCACCTTACTTTAAAGGTCACCTTACTCGTGAGACTGTATTAACGATTAGGGTTCAAACAGCTGTTCATGTAAATATGTACATGAACAACATATTTACAGGCCATATAGTTGCTAAGAAACATTCTTTTTCTGTCTTTATCAACTGGTTATTTATTTTTTTATTTTTGTTTTATCTGGTACAGTACAAGGTGAGCATTCCTGATAAAAACGAACGATCAAGACAGGATTCGAACCTGCGCTATCTCTGACCTGTCATGTTAGGCCTCTCTCCGGCCAAACAATTTTGGGATATAGGGCAATTTAGTTTAAGATTCGAACCGTCTTTTGACCTAACGATCCGTCCTTAATTCGTTAATGAACTCCGAATTAATGTATATTTAGTAAATTTTAAGATATTTAAAAATATTAAAAGTTAATGGATAAGAAAATTAACATGAAAACTATTTATAAAAAATTCTATTATCAAAATTACCAGTTACCGGTATCATATTAACAACAACAAACATAAATATTTTAAGTAAATCATGTTTGTGCCCTATTAGAAATGGTCCGTTGACAACAGTATTTTATATCTTCATATATTATAATATCATTTTTAAAAGTATTTATTTTATTTTCGAAGAATTCTAACTCTTTAAAATAGTTTCTATAAACATAATGTTGTTAACACAGCAGTTTTCAAATCGTGTTAATGTCCTTGCGCATAAATTTAAGAAGTCGCCTTAGTTTATGAGACTGTATTTAACGATTAGGGCTCAAACAGCTGTTACATCAACGACATATTTACAGGCAATATAGTTGCTAAGCGTAATATTATTTGCTTCGTCTTTATCAACTGGTTATTTGGTTATTTCTTGTTTTATTTATTTATTTATTTTTTTCTGATACAGTGCCAAATAACTTCTGGTTTTCTGAAAAATATAATTTGACACTTATGCTTTACAAGGACCTACTTTCTGTTTCAAAAGTTTAGTTCGTTGAATTTATACAAAATGATATAAATTACCAAAAATACCTACTACAACGTGTGTTACATAATTTTGTCCTCGTCTAATCTTGCGTCAAATGGTGCAAGTCACGGTATTATTCTAGTTCTAGCGAGTGCAAGTAAACGATTGTTCTAGTGTTTATTATATTTTTTATGATGTGAATAACGAAAAGTGCCAGGTTTTTCGCAGTTTCTCGTTATAGCTGTGTTTATAAATTCATATTTCTAAAACCACTTAACCTAATTTTAACATATGGTGGGTAGGGATGTGTTATCCATTTTGTGTCAGTTTTAGAATTTTTGTTCAACGACTTAAAAATGTCCTGTTCATTTACCAAAACTTGTTTTCTTCTATGAACTACTAAACATAAAATTATGATTCTAAATCCGATTTATTCCTTAAAATATACTATGAAGTAATATAGGACTGTAAATTTGCACCTAATTCATTTTGATTTTATATCACTTAAAATTTGTATATAAAATAATGATGTAACATACGTTGAAGTAGGTATTTTTTTAATTTGTAACATTATTCTAAAATCCTCAGACTGTACTTATGAAACGGACAGTAACTAAACTTTTTACAAAACAAGAATACATATCATATTTTGTGGGTTGACATTTTACCTCTTCATCGATTCTTGAATACTCATTTCAGTTTTTATCACATTATCTAATTTCAAGTACTTATTTCAATTAATAGTCATAGTTTACAATCGATAATGATCGTTTGCTTTTATGACAAAAATTAATTTCAGCTCAGAATAGTAAATATTACTTTAAAACAGTATTTATGAGTAAACGGTTCATGTGGAATCAGCAAAATACAAATCATCTCTAGTCTTAATTAAAATAATCCTAACTAATATATTTAAAATACTGACCACTTATATCGTTTATAAAATAAAACTTAATTCAAATGCTATCAATTCTTATTAAATGTTCAATAAGAATATGTATGATAAAAAAGGAAGGTTTTATAGTGATTAATTACTTACGAGCCGTATTTATCAAGCAACATATAAGTGGTATTTGCAAGTCTTACTTTTGTCAAAACAATTATGTAATTCATATTAAATGTTATATAAAGTAAATTATGAATATGATCAGTGTTTATAGTTTTGTAAAAACCTAATATTTGTCTAATACTTGATCAGTAAAATATACAAAAATGGGACAGGTATAAAAACAACACTGTTATAAAATTAATTTTGTATAATGACTTAAGGTATTTGTATCGTAAAAAATATTGTATAATTTCTCCAAAAACTAAATGTTTATAAATTCCTTCCTTAATGTAAGAAAGTTGTTAGTATAGTATATTAATTATTTATAATTCGTGATTTATATAATTATTTACTATTTAAAAACATTTAAATTATAACGACGAACTGTGTTGTGATAAATGGAAAATATCATTTCTAAATCAATGTGCCCTCAAGTTATTTAAAATCTAACAAATAACAAGACCAGCCGACGATAAAAACACAAACAGTAATGGAGCGTCCAATCACTTTCACATGTTACTGGGCTCAAGGATTTAATTGCCACAATAAAGCGTGGAGGATTATTTCGGATACCAACCAAACAATTTTAATTACTTTTGATATCTGAGCTATCACCTCTGATTGGTGGCTTGAACAACGAGATCTCCTTAACTAGAGTTTTTGTGGTTTTTATATTCACGTTTCAATGTTGGTTTTATAATACTCGAATTATTTCATGCATACTGTTTTATTGTGCCATTTTATAATTATAAATTATTATTAATTATAAATTATAATTATATAATTATAACTCAGCAGCTAAAGTACTTTAATAAAATCATCAAATAAATTATCCAGAAACCATAAGTGAGCGCATTTCTCTTTTAAAACTTACATCAAAATTGTGAGGTGTGTGTAAATTTTTAATTAAAGTATAGGGCAATCCATTTGATGAGAATGGTTGGTGTGGTTTTTGGGAGGTTGCTACTAAAACTAAGATAAATAAATTAGCCACATTATAACACTATCGAATTTAAATCATACAACCCACATTTAACAATGTTCTTAAAATAAATCCACAAATCACAAAGTGCGTATATTTATTGAACATAGAACCATATTTAAAACACATAATAACAATCCTTTCTTGCCGTCTTCTGCGTGAATATAAAAACACTGATAACAACAACTTTTCTTAATTGATTAATTTCAACAATACTCCGTTTCCAAACTTAACAAGATACTTAAAAATTCGAGTTTTTCTGTGATTCCCCCTTTTCTCCATCTTTTAATCCTCCTTTGTAAATCCTTATGAGATCTAACTAGCCTATATACAAAACTCTATCTCCCTATCCCGTACAGGTGTTTTGTTCATGTCCACAAGGTCTAAAAGGAATTTAAAAGTTGTAACTCAGCATCATTCTATCGAAATTACTTCCAATAGTGGCATGAGCGATCTACTTAATGTCATTGAAAATCTGTTCATATTTAAGTTTCCACATCAATCAACAACTATACAGAGAGATTGTTTCAACGTTTTGACATTCCTACGTTTCGGCATGTACGTTTTTTGGTTAGACGGTATGGGCCAATTGTACTCTTGTTTTTCCATACAATTGTCAAAATCCCGCGATGCAAAACAATACTCGTCGAATCCAAACAATATGTGAACATCCGAAACGTAAAAATTTTTCTCGTAGACGATAGTTGGTAGTTTGTAATATGTTTGTCTTATTTTACCAGGCGAAGTTAGGGCTAAGGAGCCCTCTCTAACACTTAACCTGGGGACCAACGGCTTTACGTGACTTCCGAACCACGGGAGCGGCAGGGCAAAATCTATTAGTGGTCACATCGGGAATCGAACCCGGACCGGCAGCGTGGCAAGCCAGCGCCTTAGCCCCTTATCTACGGCCGCTCCAATATATCAATATCAAGCGTTTTTAGTGGTAAATCTTATACCCACTTCAAACACGGATCAACAATCCACGAATGATATTGACTGAACATAATCATAATTTATTGTATATAACATTTAATATTAATTAAATAATTTTACCGACGAAAGTAAGACTTGCAAATACCACTTATATATTCCTTGATAAATACGGCTCGTAAGTAATTAATCATACATATTGTTTATCATACATATTGTTATTGAACATTTAATAAGAATTTATAGCATTTGAATTCAGTGTTATTTTATAAACGATATAAGTGGTCAGTATTTTAAAGATATTAATTAGGATTATTTTAATTAAGACTAGAGATGATTTGTATTTTGCTGATTCCACATGAACCGTTTTCTCATTATGAATAAGTAATATTTACTATTTTGAGCTAAAATTAATTTTTGTCATAAAAGCAAATGATCATTATCGATTGACCGGCATAGCCTATTTTAGTCATCTACGTGGTCTGAACTCTCGGTTGATTTATTGACAAATGTTAGCATGCTTGACATGACTTTTCTGGAATGACAATTCGTTTATAAATTGAGCCATCAATTAAAGTGATTTCATCTTTGAGATGCCAATATGTTCCAAACCGAATTCATTTTGAACCCCTTTGGAATGTAAATGACTGCACTGTTTACCGTGACGGAGCTCATTTATCATCTCTTTTAAAACTGTATCAACATAGGTTTCTCTCTTTATGTCTTAAAACTTTACAGGTAGGTGATATGTGTGACTGAGATTGGACACTGTGCTTTCATTTCATGATAAATTTCTTCCAAAATGGGCAGACATTATGGGTTATCAGCAATGATCCAAATCTTTGGATAAATATTTAGTAAAATAGCAGTCGGTGAGCTGTCATTCCTGGCGATCTATTTTTAGAATGAAAAAAAGGATTTAGGCACATGATACGTCATTTTCTTTACCAAACGGGCTCCGGAAAACCCAAATATTCCCGTCTCGTCAAATTATATATTTCCGTCCATCCTCACTTAGAACCATTGAAGTAAAATAAATAGGATGCTCTAAACTATATGGTAATATATTAGATAAAACTGCTCCTAGTCCTACTAGACCTCAATTAGTTGCTAAAGTAGGTAAATGATAGTTGTATGCAGTTATTTATTGTTTCACTTGCAAATTGATTCATCAATCTTTAAAACCTTCCCCAGTCTTTGGGGATTATTTAAAACTTTAATCCTTAAATGGATTCAACGGTGATGTTTCGCTTTAGTCGTTAGATTTTATAAATTTTGAAAACGAGTTTCTTAATCCCATTCAATTACGAAGAACTGTCACATTCTTGGGTCTCAGAATATTAAAAACAATTTATTGCTATTTTTTTCGATATATTTCATGTTTCCCATTCCCAATTTATTCATTGGTTATTCTTTGTCAGTTTTCAGGCTATCCTTAGTATTTCTTTATTTTCTTTAGAGCTGCATACCACACAACACAGACAGCCAACCGGAAGCAGTGAGTGAAGCAGAAAAGGGCCATGAGCTGTGCGCACGTCACGTGATTGACATCATCGACTACTAAATTGAGCTAAGAGTCCGTGCTAAATATTATAAAAAGTTACGGAATCTGCAAAAGTCCTGTTATTCTTATTCTTATATTCTTACATATGAGACGCCGACACAACGTTGTTGGTATTTTAAGGTGAATATGAATGGTTATATGAGTGTAGGATGAGTGTGGATGAGTGTAGTCTGGTTACTAACTGAGTTCAACTGTTCCTCAGAAAGAGCAATTTATTAATAGCCTAACAGCCAGGGCAACTAAGGGACCTACAGCTTTACGTGGAATCCGAACCACGTAGTGCTGGTTTGATTTTCAGCTAATTGATAAGCCTGATACTCAGTTATCTCCCCCACACAGCTCCGCACAATGATTACCACCCAACATGGACACTCCAAACTTCTCTAGTACTGTATACGTTGATGGTAACCATTGAGCAGACGTGGTCAGTATTAAGAGGACCGAGCATCCAACCTATCGCCTACAATCTCCCAAACACTTTTTCCCCATGTAGCTGGGTTACAGCACTGCGCCACCAGTGCCAACAACGTGTTAAGTAGGTGTGAGTGACTCGCCAATGAACTAGGGTGGTGTGACTCCATAAGGTGCTGCTGTAAGTTGGCCTGGTCGATCAGTGCTATATTAAGTCAATCGGCTACAGTCAGAATATTCTTAAGCCTGAGATGATTGGTGTCCGGACACTTCGTTACACGGCAAGTTCGTTACACTTTAGGGGAAACCCTGTATCAACCTCACCAGGTAATTATTATGTACACAATAACTTCAATTACACAACCTTCATAAATAATTCATATATGTACGACTAAAAACATATTTGTCAACAAATCAAAAATAGTACATTAATTAATCAGATATGTAACAGATTTGTGTCTTGTTTGTGTCTTTTCTATCACCTTTTATAATTAAGTTATTAAATTAAATGAATGCCAATATTATTCTTATTGGAAAAATTTAACGTTTAGGGGCTGTTTCTACCACTTAAGGAATGGAATTTCAAGAAATCGTTTCTTTCAAGAAATCGGTCTTTGTGTAACAAAACCTAACTTTCTTTAAAATATTATCTAATCTGTTCAGTGGTTGCAGAGATTTCGTGATTATGAGTGAGTGGTATTTGGCTTGTATTTATATAGATTATTGTGCACATAAATTAAAATGCGTTTAAAATAAATAGATAGCAAGTAAATTGAATATTATTTACTAATGTACAGAACAAGTTTTGTTGTGAAAATGAAGAATTTTCTCGTAATTATCAGTCTATATTCTGAAATCACAATATCTTTTTTACACATAAGAGCTTATTAGCTAATTCAAAATGAATTTTCTGCTGAAACATCTAATACAACAAATTAAACCGCTTCAATTCACATTTTTATAAAACTATCTCAAATGCATAATATTTTCGTTCCATAACAACGAATTTGCTGATTTCAAACATATTGTGCATAGTAACATAAACATAAAGCTAATAACTTAAGATCAACGAATTAATTTTTCAAAGACATAAATCTACATATATTTTACGATATTATATAAAATTACCCATTTACTATCTTGTCATAAATATAATAATACAAATAAATTTACTACAGAATCGAATAAAAATTTCATTGAGAAAGGAGGGGGGAGATTGGATGACAATCAAATTAAAAGTAACACTGAGCTTTAATCCGCTAGATTGCATCAGCTGATTGTTTCTCATTTCCACAGTCTGACTCCTAAATTAATCACCATTTGTTATTTGGGCTTGAGTATGTTTAATGTGGCAAAAGTAGACAAGGATTTTAGGTTTACCATTGTAACACGAACCGAGAGAACTGTAATGAAAAGAGTTTTTAACATTTTAAATTGTAATATTTGGTGATGTTAGGCCTAAAAGGTCCCCTCATACTCCAAAACAGTATTACTACAATCTAAGTTAGCATAACAATTTTTAAAAAATATTTCGGCTTATAAAATACGTTAAAAAATAATAATAATGTCGTGAAAACAACAAATACCGACAGAATCTCAGAATACCCACAACAATAACATAAAAGAGGTATTCAATAAATTAAAATAATACTCAGAACTTAAATAAATAAACTAAATTATATTACCATGTTATAGATATGCCACTTAGAAAGTGCCCTAATGAATGAACCTGTGCGAGAGAGATGGCCTGAGTGTTAAAATTGAGAGGGAGAACTGCTTTTCCTCCACTGTTTTATTCCACTTAAAGTTGTCAATACCACGGTACGTATCTTTCAATACTACTCTAGTATATGTACGGGTAGTCTCCTGTAATATGTAATAATAATAAAGAGTAAACAGTGATCAAACAAACTTGTACAGTTCATTAAAATTATTTGTTCAACTAAGAACTGTCGCGGATGTTGAACACTTAAAGGCGGAAGGAAGTCACGCCGTCAATTCATGCAGCTTATTGGTAAAACGTTTCCCCTCTACTGCTGAAACCCCTATATGTGCTAAATATAACATGCCTATCACTTATATTCCGACGCAGTTTTAACCTGTATAAAAAAGAAACAACTGCAAATTTAAACCCACATTCATTCTCTCACACATACCATGCCTCAGCACACACCCAGTGCCACATAAACCACTCACCATGTTAAAATATTTGTCATCAGCATTTATTACAAGATTTTAAATTTTTACTTTTCAAAATTTATGAGAGTGAATTTAAATCAATATTGTCTAAGTAGGTAGATTATCAATCAATGCTAAATAAATATATACTGCAGTTTGTAAAATTCTTTCTGCATTACTTAAATTACAATTATTGACCAATATTACTAATAAAAATGTGATTATTTAAATACTATATGATTGTTTTTTTAACAGAAGTATGCATCACATTAGTATCACTGATAAAGGAGCAGTCCCATTCTGGATATCATTAATTAAAGTACATTTCTTGAGTTATATGGCTCAAAGTAGATGTATTGTTGGAGATGTTTAGTTTTACTAATCATGTTCAAAAACTAAAACTGTCTCAACACGTAAAAAATACTGAATTATGGTGAGGGAATTGTAATTTTCTGTTAACTAAGAATAAAATACTAAAGGCTAATATTATTTATTTATGTTGTGATAATTAATCAAGAAAAATTAAACTCAAAACTATGTACATTTATGGGTGCATGGGCTATTATTACTGTACATAGATGGGTAGGTGGGCCATTAGGACTATATAAATATGGGTGGGTGGGCTATTACCACTGTACATTTATGGGTGGTTGGGTGGGTGGGCCATTAGCATTATATCGGTGGATCATCACCACTTTACAAAATACAGGTTTAATTTTCATTCCAGATTTTACCTCGTTAGTATTGGAGTACCTCATCTTTTTTATGTATTCACACCTTATTTGTATAGAGGTAAAATATTAAATACCCAAAATCCAGGTTTAAGTTCAAATATTTTTTTAAGATGAATATTTTGTATAGTCATGATAGTAAACCTACTATAATAACTGATAAAAATTTATATTTCTTTTACAAATTCAAATATAAGTAACGATGTAAGAACTGTACTATTCCTTGTATAATCGAAAGAAACCAAACATTTTATTTAAAATAAAGTATGTACTTTTTGTTAGTAAACTGCAAATACTGTAAAAACTTATTATTAGTTAATAATAACTAAAACTAAGGTGTTATTATTAGTTAATTTTAGTGTTGAAAATTATTGTAATTGAAATGTCTTTGAGTTGAATATTTATTGTAGTACATTGTTTTATTACTTAATTTATTATTGTTGTTTTTCTAGTAATTTTAAAATGCAAAACAATTACATCTAAAAACAAAGTTAGTAACAATTAATACACATTGAATATTTAATAACACACAGTATTTTACACAAAATCAAACAAACAAATAAATATTTACTTTATAATAAAAGTATTGTGTTTTGTCATTATAATTAGCTTTTTTAAACTATGACTTCACTATTCCATTTAGTCAAGCCAAAATTATCCGGGAAGTATTTATCTAAAAAACATATTAGTTAAAATATTTACTCATTTTCAAACTATAAATAAAAGTTTTTCAGTAGCAGAGAAAAGCTTAAGCTCAGAGAAGCTCTTGTAAACTTGGGATAATGCCTTTCATGTTAATGACAAAAACCTGCAAAGCTGTTAATACGATGTGACGAGAAGAAATTAACCGCTTCTTCTTATCAAAAGGTCTTAACTGCTAGATTTTGCTCTGACTATGGATATATTTATTTATTAGTTTTTCTTTTAAATTATAAAAAATGGTAATGGTAAGATAACACTTAATAGTATTTATAATTATTTTAAATAAGTCGATTTAGTATTAAAAGACTATTTATACTTTTTTTATTATTATTACAAATACCTGTATACGTATGAGATAGTTTCCAAAATACTGCCCCATAAATGGCAGAGTACAAAGGTTAAAATATTACTGATCATTTAACTTCACACCAAGATTGTCTTGACCTAATCCATGAAATAATTAATATTTTGTTAGTAAGTTTAAAATGATTTGTGTGAATTTTTAGTAAATAAACAAATTTACGATTATGATCATTGGGTCCTGTTACTAGTTATTTACATTCGTAAATTCTTATGACAGGAATAATTTTTTCAATTCTCTTAATTTGGTAAATTATTAACAAACATTCGATAGTAATAAGATTTTTAAATGTATTTGATCAATTAATAAATTGATAAACTGAATAAATAAATTGATAATAATATGTTATTTCAGTATATGTTCAAATCATATATTCCAAACACATTATCGAGTTAATTATTCTTATAATATAAAATAGTAATCATAATTATGAATGAAATACTAATAATAGTATTATTATACTATATAGCCCAACCTTGAAGTTTTAAGATAAAACAGGATAGTCATTAATTTTCATTATAAAGTCATCTATCTCTCTCGAAAGTTCAGCAAAAAAATCTCGTTGGAAAATGTTACGGGAATTTAATTAGGTGGAAAAGCCATCACATGGCTTCTGCTTGGTTACTCCCACATCCCTGCCATGGGCAGTTCTGCCGTGTTCCTCCAACTTAGTAGAGCCAGTAGCTGTTTGATGTAAACCTATTTATACACCCTCAGTATAAACAACGGGTAGGTTAAAAAATAAATAAAATATTTGGTGATGTGTTTGCAATATATAGATTCGGTAAATTGCTATTATTTATTATTATTATAGATCGGTAAGTATTCATTATTGTTATTCATTACTAAAACGCCGATCGTCAAGATGTGGTTGAATATGAGGAGCGAATGAGGGTGATGAATGAAGATGAGCGAGTGTAGTCATTGTTACTAACTAAGGTCGACTGTACTTCAGGAAGAGCTATTTATTAATAGCCCAATAGCTAGGGCAACTAAGGGGCTTACACATTTACTTGGAATCCGAACCACATAGTGTTGATTTGATTTTCAGCTAACTGATAAGCCTGATATTCAGTTCTCTTCCCTACACAACATCCGAACCTTGACTACCATCTAACATGGACACCCCAGACTTCTTCAGTAGTGTCCGCACTGATGAATATATTATAGTGTACTGTATAATGTTGTGTCACTTTTTCCTTACAATTTAGTAAAATTTAGTTTTATTAATAGCTTGTTATTAATATAGTAAATATAAAACGGAGTAATAAAAATAATATTCAACTCTCTATGAAATTAACTTTCTTTACTCCTTCTTTACTAATATAAATAATACTTTTCATTCTGTCACAGATTTTTCTACACTTTTATTTTGATACATAAAGAATATAAATAATAATATTATTAGAAGTTAAAAAAGTAATATAAAGCACACATAACATTAATCAGTTACGCTTTATTATACTATAATAATATTATAATATATTAAAGGGTTTTATATATTATATTATTATTATATATTATATATATATAATTATACCGTTATATTATTATAATATAACTATAAATATAGTTATATTATAATATAATATATATTATAATATAACTTTTTTTTAATATTGAGCATTTAAAAAACTTAGGTTTTATTACGGGAAAACTGCAAAAGAATCAAGAAACTTTATTTGCCGTTGGCCAATAATACATTAAACAGGCATTGTCAAACACTATAACTGAAAACATAGTGTTCTATCTTTAATTAAAACCTTGATTCTAAAAATTTGTTTTTCGAACAAAGGAGTTATTGATTAGCCACACAAAAATGTCACCCTTAAAACTAGTGTTGACTGTGTTTTTTATTATTTATGTTCTTGCAATACTATAATATGGGATGTCCACATTACTTTTCCCACTTGAGTTGTGTACGTGAAATTCCTTCCTGGCATGAAATCTATGAAGTTAAGTTTTTGTGTAGACTGGTGCCTTGTAAATATAAATGTCAGTGAACTTTTAAGTAAATGATAATTTATCATTTATTTAACCGTACAAGTCCTATTGCTCTCTATTTATATCGTGTTACAAAATTACAAACTTTAAATCTGTTGTACCCAGTAGTATTATATCACTTATTATTAATATAAAGAAATGGTTTTCAGTTTGAAAAATAATTTATTTATAAACAGTTAGAGGTGTTATTAATTTTAACTGGTAGTTAAAATTATTACTTTACAAAAATAAGAGCTACAAATACTACTAATGTCTTAGGAATTTTTAAAATTTACATTTTATGCATAAATAACACTGATTTTTATCTAACTAATTAGTAATTAATTAATTAATAGTACAATACGTAGGATCAACATAATCATAACTGTTAAATGCAATATCAAAAAGTGTTAACCTTACTATAAACAAGTTTCGATTACATGACTGCCGTAAGCATTAATAGATGTATGTAAATCTAGGTATGAACGACCCTGCTGAATCAACAACAACCAGTGTAACATCATAAATGACAATGATACTATGCATCTGGAACGACCGTATGCAAATAGGAAATAGGAGTTTGGTTGCATACTCTAGCAATGAAACGCCGATTTCCAATGTGAAAACAGGAAACAATTTGTTTCCAAACTAGTCAGGTAACTTGAAACTACCTCCGGTAACTACTAGCAATCACCATACACACTCTCAATACATCTAACTGCACAGTTGAACGAACTCCTAATATTTGAACTATTCAACCGGTTTATACATATTTGTAGAACATACCCTTCTGTATTAAAATAAAACAAAACACGCGTGTTTTCTGTTTATCTACGAAACATTTTACTGCAAGGAATAAATATTTATATTACATCCATTACAGCTTTTTTTAGGTTAAACTGTTCTAAAATAATTTTTCACAATATACAGTATATAAATCAAATAAGAAGTATAAGACAACAATGGTTGTTTTTATAAGACAGTATAAGTATAAGACAGGGCGGGTGGTTGTTTTTAGTTATTTTCTTAAATGATGCATTTTTCCTTCTAAAGAATAGCTGTGATTTTAAAGTCCTACTTATACCCACCAAAGCAGATAACATTGGTGTACCCTCTCCTAATGATTCTTTAGGAGTTAAGAACAATGGTATTGACCCACCCGCCCGCCCATACACCTAGAGTGGTATTGACCCACCCACCCGCCAATATACGTACAGTGGTATTGAAAAGTATAGGCAATGTAATAGCTATTTTCTATTACATTGCCTATACTTAAGTCAATTTTACATTCTTTATACAGTCCTTTTTGTTTCCAATCAACAAATTAGTTTAAGTTACACGTGTTATTATACTTAATTTAATTTTCTTGTTGTTATCCTTTTATTCTTTAATTTTTAATTTACATTTTCTTTCTTTAGTTAATTATTTATATACAGTTTATCATGTTGCTACAGTTAAATAGTTTAGGTGCTTATGTAATATACGTGTAGGGTTGGGTGGATGGGTCACTACCAATTTACGTGTAAGGTTGGGCGGAGAGGTCACTACCAATGTACGTGTAGGGTTGGGCGGATGGGTCACTACAATATACGTGTAGGGTTGGGTGGATGGGTCATGACAAATGTACGTGTAGGATTGGGCGGATGGGTTACTACAAATGTACGTGTAGGGTTGGGCGGATGGGTCACTACCACTATACGTGTATGGGTGGGCGGATGGGTTACTACCACTTTACGTGTAGTGATGGGCGGATGTATTACTACCAATGTACGTGTAGGGTTGGGCGGATTGGTCACTACCAATGTACGTGTAGGGTGGGGTGGATAGGTCACTACCAATATACGTGTAGGATTGGGTGGAAGGGTCACTACAAATGTACGTGTAGGTTGGGCGGATATGTCACTACAAATGTACGTGTAGGGTTGGGTGGATAGGTCACTACCAATGTACGTGTATGGTTGGGCGGATGGGTCATGACAAATGTACGTGTAGGTTGGGCGGATATGTCACTACAAATGTACGTGTAGGGTTGGGTGGATGGGTCACTACAAATGTACGTGTAGGGTTGGGTGGATAGGTCACTACTAATATACGTGTAGGGTTGGGTGGAAGGGTCACTACAAATGTACGTGTAGGTTGGGCGGATATGTAACTACAAATGTACGTGTAGGGTTGGGTGGATAGGTCACTACCAATGTACGTGTATGTAAGGTTGGGCGGATAGGTCACTACAAATGTACGTGTATGTAGGGCGGATATGTCACTACAAATGTACGTGTAGGGTTGGGTGGATAGGTCACTACCAATGTACGTGTATGTAAGGTTGGGTGGATAGGTCACTACCAATGTACGTGTAGGGTGGGGTGGAAGGGTCACTACAAATGTACGTGTAGGTTGGGCGGATATGTCACTACAAATGTACGTGTAGAGTTGGGTGGATAGGTCACTACCAATGTACGTGTATGTAAGGTTGGGCGGATAGGTCACTACCAATGTACGTGTAGGGTTGGGTGGAAGGGTCACTACAAATGTACGTGTAGGGTTGGGCGGATGGGTCACTACAATATACGTGTAGGGTTGGGTGGATGGGTCATGACAAATGTACGTGTAGGATTGGGCGGATGGGTTACTACAAATGTACGTGTAGGGTTGGGCGGATGGGTCACTACCACTATACGTGTATGGGTGGGCGGATGGGTTACTACCACTTTACGTGTAGTGATGGGCGGATGTATTACTACCAATGTACGTGTAGGGTTGGGCGGATTGGTCACTACCAATGTACGTGTAGGGTGGGGTGGATAGGTCACTACCAATATACGTGTAGGATTGGGTGGAAGGGTCACTACAAATGTACGTGTAGGTTGGGCGGATATGTCACTACAAATGTACGTGTAGGGTTGGGTGGATAGGTCACTACCAATGTACGTGTATGGTTGGGCGGATGGGTCATGACAAATGTACGTGTAGGTTGGGCGGATATGTCACTACAAATGTACGTGTAGGGTTGGGTGGATGGGTCACTACAAATGTACGTGTAGGGTTGGGTGGATAGGTCACTACTAATATACGTGTAGGGTTGGGTGGAAGGGTCACTACAAATGTACGTGTAGGTTGGGCGGATATGTAACTACAAATGTACGTGTAGGGTTGGGTGGATAGGTCACTACCAATGTACGTGTATGTAAGGTTGGGCGGATAGGTCACTACAAATGTACGTGTATGTAGGGCGGATATGTCACTACAAATGTACGTGTAGGGTTGGGTGGATAGGTCACTACCAATGTACGTGTATGTAAGGTTGGGTGGATAGGTCACTACCAATGTACGTGTAGGGTGGGGTGGAAGGGTCACTACAAATGTACGTGTAGGTTGGGCGGATATGTCACTACAAATGTACGTGTAGAGTTGG
This sequence comes from Stictocephala bisonia, assembly GCA_035578905.1. NCBI lineage: Eukaryota > Metazoa > Arthropoda > Insecta > Hemiptera > Membracidae > Stictocephala > Stictocephala bisonia. Next base: position 98,470 of record JAQJVL010001843.1, read on the forward strand.
GTGGATAGGTCACTACCAATGTACGTGTATGTAAGGTTGGGCGGATAGGTCACTACCAATGTACGTGTAGGGTTGGGTGGAAGGGTCACTACAAATGTACGTGTAGGTTGGGCGGATATGTCACTACAAATGTACGTGTAGAGTTGGGTGGATAGGTCACTACCAATGTACGTGTATGTAAGGTTGGGCGGAGAGGTCACTACCAATGTACGTGTAGGGTTGGGTGGAAGGGTCACTACAAATGTACGTGTAGGTTGGGCGGATATGTCACTACAAATGTACGTGTAGAGTTGGGTGGATAGGTCACTACCAATGTACGTGTATGTAAGGTTGGGCGGATAGGTCACTACCAATATACGTGTAGGGTTGGGTGGAAGGGTCACTACAAATGTACGTGTAGGTTGGGCGGATATGTCACTACAAATGTACGTGTAGAGTTGGGTGGATAGGTCACTACCAATGTACGTGTATGTAAGGTTGGGCGGATAGGTCACTACCAATATACGTGTAGGGTTGGGTGGAAGGGTCACTACAAATGTACGAGTAGGTTGGGCGGATATGTCACTACAAATGTACGTGTAGAGTTGGGTGGATTGGTCACTACAAATGTACGTGTATGTAAGGTTGGGCGGATAGGTCACTACCAATGTACGTGTATGTAAGGTTGGGCGGATAGGTCACTACCAATGTACGTGTATGTAAGGTTGGGCGGATAGGTCACTACCAATGTACGTGTAGGGTGGGGTGGATAGGTCACTACCAATGTACGTGTAGAGTTGGGCAGATGGGTCACTACAAATGTACGTGTATGTAAGGTTGGGCGGATAGGTCACTACCAATGTACGTGTAGGGTGGGGTGGATAGGTCACTACCAATGTACGTGTATGTAAGGTTGGGCGGATAGGTCACTACCAATGTACGTGTAGGGTGGGGTGGATAGTTCACTACCAATGTACGTGTATGTAAGGTTGGGCGGATAGGTCACTACCAATGTACGTGTAGGGTGGGGTGGATAGGTCACTACCAATATACGTGTAGGGTTGGGCAGATGGGTCACTACAAATGTACGTGTATGTAAGGTTGGGCGGATAGGTCACTACCAATGTACGTGTATGTAAGGTTGGGCGGATAGGTCACTACCAATGTACGTGTAGAGTTGGGTGGATAGGTCACTACCAATGTACGTGTATGTAAGGTTGGGCGGATAGGTCACTACCAATGTACGTGTAGGGTGGGGTGGATAGGTCACTACCAATGTACGTGTAGGGTTGGGCAGATGGGTCACTACAAATGTACGTGTAGGGTTGGGCGGATGGGTCACTACAAATGTACGTGTATGGTTGGGTGGATGGGTCATGACAAATGTACGTGTAGGGTTGGGTGGATGGATCACTACCAATGTACGTGTAGGGTTGGGCGGATGGGTCACTACAAATGTACGTGTAGGGTTGGGTGGATAGGTCACTAGCAATGTACGTGTAGGATTGGGTGGATAGGTCACTACCAATGTACGTGTTGGATTGAGCGGAAGGGTCACTACAAATGTATGTGTGGGTTGGGCGAATAGGTCACTACAAATGTACGTGTAGAGTTGGGTGGATAGGTAACTACCAATGTACATGTAGGGTTTGGCGGATAGGTCACTACCAATGTACGTGTAGAGTTGGGCAGATGGGTCACTACAAATGTACGTGTGGGGTTGGGCGGATGGGTCATGACAAATGTACGTGTAGGGTTGGGCGGATGGGTCACTATAAATGTACGTGTAGGTTTGGGCGGATGGGTCATGACAAATTTACGTGTAGGGTTGGGCGGATGGATCACTACCAATGTACGTGTAGGGTTGGGCGGATGGTTCACTACAAATGAACGTGTAGGGTTGGGTGGATGGGTCACTACCAATGTACGTGTAGGGTTGGGTGGATGGGTCACTACAAATGTACGTGAAGGGTTGGGCGGATGGTCACTACAAATGTACCTGTAGGGTTGGGCGGATGGGTCACTACCAATGTACGTGTAGGTTTGGGTGGATGGGTCAATACCATTGTTACGAAATTTAAGATTGAGCCAACACACCATTAGTAGTCATCCGTAGAAATATATCAACGAGCAAAATGGTGAAGAGAAGATATTTGTTCTTGGATAGTGTTTAAGTGAGGCAATAAAAAATGAGTTGTAATTTTTGATTATTAATTTGCAATTTTAAATTTAATATTTAATTAAGAACCGGGTTGATGTTTTTTACCTTAAAATGAGTTCTGTATTCTAAACTACGTTTAGAATACAGACACAGACACAGACACAGACGTGAATACTCTACACGTTCTTAGACTAGAAAATCCAAAACTAGTCTTACCTCATCATTTTAAGTCTATATGTTGGTAACGTTATTTCTGCTTTTAATGGAAAAACAAGATGTATTTATGACATTTTGTATCATAAGTCTATACAGACGTAATAGTTGTACAGATATTTGGTATTCACCTTAGGGATCCACCTCCACGATCTCCTTAGTTGGTGTGGAGGACCTATACAATTATTTTTATAGGTCAAAACGCAGATTCGGAGTTTACTTTTACGGTAGTAGTTATCAACTATTACGGGAAGAAATTTTACAACTGAATATATTTCCCAATTATAGTTTATTTTCTTTTGGGTATAACATTTTAAAATTATTTATTCATTGTACACTTTTACTCAATAAAATAAAAGCGCTTCTTTTGTATATGAATATTTTAACTGATCATACGACTTGTAGAGCATAATGTAAGCAGTTTTACAAACGCTACATGTATACCCTAGTGAAGCATGAATAGTACGAACTGCAAAACCACTATTCAACAATATTAGTGAATAAATATTGATAGTTGACATTGCTGATCAAAGACGCCACTAAAAGCCAGTGTTTAGATGAATACTTGATGCTGTCATACCAATATTTGCTTTAATGATCCTGTGACATTCCTAAATCATTGGCTCTTGTTAATGGATTTCAAAATATGAGGTATAATTGTTTTCAATTATACTGCCAAACCAAAAGCGAACGCAATGTTAAATTGTTCAAATTATAATTAGACATTATATTCTTGAAACATGACATTTTAACGCAAACCATACGGAAGGAAGGCTTAAAAAATCAATCCCTAAACACGCTGTCTAGTAATATACAATTCTACAAAAAAACTATCTAGTCATTTTCATTTTTTTACTGTCTCCCTTTATATATTTTTTTAATAATCACCATGAATTAAATTAGTATAGAATAATCTGTTTAATAATATAAAACTTATAAAATTAAGATACTTGATTTTCTAATCCTGATTTAAATAAAAATTAAATATAATTAGAACAATTTACTACATTAGCTTAAACAATATCTCAAGTGAAATTATCAATATATATTACTTACCTCTGAAAGCTGAAGGCAGTATTAAAGATCTTGATAAACTTAAGTTTCTTAAATAAACTTTAAGAAGGAACGGAAAACAATACATGGCCCCGAGCTGACAAGTTGGGGTCCCAACTCGCTGTGCAGTTATCGCCAACAATAAGGTTTGTGAGTTACTCCACCAAAACATGACATAGCCACAGGGTGACTAGCTTGGGTCCCACTCGCTGAGAAGTTTATCCTCAACAAAAGTAGGTTGCGAGATACTTCATCCGAACAATACATAGCCACGGACTGATTAGTTTGGGTCCCAACTCGCTGAGCAGTTTATTGTCAACAGAAGGAGGTTGCGAGATACTTCATCCGAACAATACATAGCCACGGACTGATTAGTTTGGGTCCCAACTCGCTGAGCAGTTTATTGTCAACAGAAGGAGGTTGCGAGATACTTCATCCGAAGAATACATAGCTATGGGCTGACGAGTTCGGGTCCCAACTGGCTGTGCAGTTTATCGTCAACAGAAGGAGGTTGCGAGGTACTTCATCCGAACAATACATAGCCACGGACTGATTAGTTTGGGTCCCAACTCGCTGAGCAGTTTATCGTCAACAGAAGGAGGTTGTGAGATACTTCATCCGAAGAATACATAGCTATGGGCTGATGAGTTCGGGTCCCAACTCGCTGAGCAGTTTATCGTCAACAGAAGGAGGTTGAGAGATACTTCATCCGAAGAATACATACTGTAGCTATGGGCTGATGAGTTCGGGTCCCAACTCACTGTGCAGTTTACCGTCAACAATGAAGCTTCTAGTTACTCCACCGAAACATGACATAGTCACAGGGTGACTAGCTTGGGTCCCTACTCGCTGAGCACTTTATCGTCAGCAGACCGAGGTTACAATATACTCCACTGGAACAATACATAGCCACGGGCTGACGAGTTCGGGTCCCAATTCGCTGTGCAGTTTATCGTTAACAATGAGGCTTCTGAGTTACACCGAAACATGACATAGCCATTTGGTGACTAGCTTGAGCCCCACTCGCTGAGCAGTTTATCGTCAACAGAAGGGGTTGCAAGATACTCCACTGGAACAATACATAGGTACGGGCTGACGAGTTTAGGTCCCAACTCGCTGAGCTGTTTATAGTCAATACCTTTGGATTTGATTTACTACACCAGAATGCGATATAATTGTGCTCGAGATTTATTTACCTCTGTAATGCTGGCCAATACAGTGAGGAGTGATTTTTCATGATCGGAACATAAAGGAAGTGGAGGGCTGTTAATTTTGACAACACATGATATAAGTGTAAATATTGTAAATATAGATAATTTTAGTAAAGAAATGTATTTTGAGGCAGCAGGTATAGAACTTACCCTTAATAATGGTAAAAAGGTGTTATTATTCGGTGTTTATCGTCCGCCACATTACTATAATGTTACCACATTTTTCGATATTTTTTATGAGTTATTGTCAAAACATTTAAATAAATGTAAGAACTGTATAATAGTTGGTGATTTTAATTTTAACTGGCTTAGTGAAAATACTGAACTTGAGAGAATCAAATATGTCATGAATGAGTTTAATTTGAAACAGTATGTAGACTCACCGACAAGAGTGACAAGCTCCTCATCGACTCTAATAGATCTGGTGCTGTCAAACATAGGGCACGAAATGATTGAGGTTCAGGTGATGGGTACAGGCCTATCGGACCGTTATGCCCAAAAAACCACTCTTAATTTAAACAACTCACTCGCGGAAAACACTTTTGAAAAAAAACCAACATTGAATAACATTCATAATACTTGTTTAGAAATTTTAAACACTCTTAATTATATGTTATCTAAAGAGAACTGGGCATCAGTTAAGGAAAGCTCTGATCCTGAACAAAAACTTAAACATTTTTTAAATACTTTTAATTTTAATTTCTTAATAGCTTGTCCTTTGATTACAAAAATTAGGTTAAATTCTGCGAAAAAAAGCCCCTGGATAACCAAGGGTATTGTTATATCTTCTAAAAATATGAAAGAGCCTGATTTTAAAAGAAAAAATAATAAATCAAAGGAATTTTTGCAATATTTTCATGAATATAAACGGACCTATCGTAAGGTAATAAGAGCTGCTAAAACAATGCATGTATGCAATCATCTAATAAACAACGATAACATTTCAAAGAATGCATGGAAAATTATTGACTTAGATAGGAAAAAGAAACCGGTTCCACTACCTACTGATATGCCCAGCCCTGAGGAATTCAATAGATATTTCGCAAATATTGGGGTACGTAACCATTTAAAGATAACAGAACCGGCTTTACTGCCTGAGTCAAATATAATATACCCAGCTTACTTTTATTATATCCTACTGATTCCAAAGAAATATACAATATTATTATTAAATTAAAAAATTCAAACTCAGCTGGATACGATGGTTTGAGCCATAAAACAGTCAGGCATTGCGCCGGATACATCTGTGAGCCCCTTTCAGAACTAATTAATTCTTCTTTTTCACAAGGAATATTCCCCAGCGAACTAAAACAGTCTGTGATTCGCCCCATTTATAAAGAAGGAGACTCCAAGTTACCGAGTAACTGGCGCCCTGTTTCGAATATTTCTACTATCTCCAAAATATATGAGCACGTTTTTGCAAACAGATTATTAAATTTTTTATTTCAAAATAACTTACTATGTAAGGAACAATAAGGATTCATAAAAGGGAAGAATACAACTGACGCAATGGTTGATTTCGTCACCAAAGTGGTTACTGCTCTTGATGAGAAATGTAAAACTGTGGGGGTATTTTTGGACCTACAAAAAGCGTTCGATTGTCTAGATCATAACATACTCTTTGAAAGACTGTATCGCCTAGGGGTCCGGGGAGTATCCCTAAATTGGATTAAATCCTATTTGCATCTTAGAAACCAAAAAGTAGAAGTAAATACTAACGAATCCGGAAATATAGAGCAAACATTTGGAGTTCCCCAAGGGTCAGTAATAGGTCCAATTCTTTTTATTATTTACATGAATGAGATCTCAAAAGCTGTAACTGACTTAACTATCATAAAGTATGCCGACGACATTTCTATTCTTTTTAAAAATAAATTCTGGAATAATTTGGAAATTGAAAGTTACATAAAACTTACAAACCTCTACCAATACCTAAATAGTAATAACTTGCACATCAATCCAGCTAAAACAAACTGCATAAATTGTTCTAAACAAATTGATCTTGACATGAATCCGGCCGTATTTATGAATACATTTGAGCTCCCATTAAATACAAAGGTCAAATATTTAGGATTAACAATTGATAGTAGTTTTTCTTGGACACCACATATAAACGCCCTATGCTCTACATTGTCTTCACAGTTATTTCTTTTAAGAAGATTTGCCAGCTACCAAAACTTCTTCCTCATGAAACTAATATACACCTCACTCATAGAATCAAGGTTAAGGTACGGTATTGTTTTATGGGGTTCAACGTCATGCTCAAATTTTCAGCGAGTTTTTCGTTTACAAAAGAGAGCAATTCGTACTATTGCCAAGATAAACAGAAGAACATCCTGTAAAAACTATTTTAAATCATTTCAAATATTAACATTACCCTCAATATATATTTATGAGATGCTGGTGTATTACAGATTTAAATTCACATCCATTATAACTGGTCAAAACGTGCACAATTACGACACTAGACAAAGGCATCAACATAGGCAGGCGGCTCACAGATTGCGGCTGGCAGCTTGGCTTCCTAAAAATATAGGACCAAAATTATACAATAAACTACCAGAAGAGATTAAAAACATAGAAACAGAGAGGCAATTCAAAAATTCACTGCGTAAATATCTGCTTGGAATTGCTTGTTACTCGGTCGATGAGTTCATTACTGTTAATGTTTAATTTAATTTAATAATGTTAATTTTGCTCTATGGGTAATATAATAATTTCTAAATAGGCCTACTACGATAAAATAGTTTTATTTTATTTTATCTTCTGAACATGTTTTATATTACATATTCTGACGTTTGTAATACAATTTACATTGTCATTTCTACAATAAAATATTTTGAATTTGAATTTTAATTTGAATTTGTACTGCTTTAATTCATGTTTAATTTTGTAGCCTATAAAAAAAGTGTCATTTTCCACGTTTTTAACTTGTTTTAGTTAGATGAACTTTAATGTTCAATAAAAGCACAAATTTACTATCGAACGCATTTAACACCCATAATTTTGCATTGGTGGGACATCATACATTTGCCATATATATAAATGAAACACCGCAACACGCTCATTAACGAGGCACCGTAACACCCTCATTAACGAGGCACCGTAACACGCTCATTAACTAGGCACCGCAACACGCTCATTAATTAGGCACCGTAACACGCTCACTAACGAGGCACCGCAACACGCTCATTAACGAGGCACCGTAACACGATCATTAACGAGGGACCGTAACACTCTCATTAACGGGATGCCGCAACACGCTCATTAATTAGGCACCGTAACACGCTCACTAACGAGGCACCGCAACACGCTCATTAACGAGGCACCGTAACACGCTCATTAACGAGGCACCGTATTACGCTTATTAACGAGGCACCGTAACACGCTCATTAACGAGCCACCACAACACGCTCATTAATGAGGCACCGTTACACGCTCATTAACGAGGCACCGCAACATGCTCATTAACGAGGCACCGCAACATGCTCATTAACGAGGTACCGCAACATGCTCATTAACAAGGTATTTTGTGTGGTAGCTGCCATACCTGGGAGATCATAAATTTGTGACGGTTTAGCTACCAGGTTTGTTCGTTTAGAACTACCCAGAGGATACGAACAGCTTTAAAGATTTTGTGTGGACGCGAACAATATCATCCCCCAACTGGATTTAGTTTTGCGACAGGAGATCATTTCTTATTTATTTATCTTTAATTTTTACTATAGTGTAATGACTTTTGGAATTTTTGTCCAACTATGAATCTCAGCTTTTACACAATTTTAAATTTAAAAAATAATAATAATAATGGTAGCTGAAAAAAACCATACTATGTATATTTTGTATTTTAATCTTTACCTTAGTTGTATTTATGTTCACATATGAAATTACATCCATTTCAAGCTAGTGTGCATACCATATTTTTATTTATTTAACCCACCCACCCACCCATAAACGTACGTTAGTACTGTACCACCCACTCACCGACACACGTATGGAAGTACTGATCCACCCACCCACCCACAGACTTACGAGAGTATTGAATAATCCACCCACAAACGAACGATAGTATTGACCCACCCATACACGTACGGAGGAATTGATTAGACGATTCCAAATCTCCTTTTGTAACTTTTAAAAGTTATTGTTCTATTTTCAATGAGCTAGAAAACTAATTATCTCTGTGTACCTCAAATAACCCCATTGTTGAAGGTTTTAGCCCCGTCAGGATATTTTGTTCAGATAGTTTCTACTGTATTTGTTAAACTTTATAACGTTATTAGAGGGATTTTTCGTGTCTTGATATAAATGTGTCTTGTGTGAGTTTTTTTTTTTTTTTTTTTTTTTTTGTTTTTTTTAATGTAATAATAGATATTCAATTCGGATTATGTAGATAGGCAGCATACTAATTGTAATGTTTTTTAACTGTTTTGGCTGAATATAAATTTTTGTTTTTCTCTCGTTTCATTGGTTGTTTTATGCTATTACAAATATTTGGACTACAAAGATTTACACAACACATTAAGAGATTTATATTTAACGAATGTTGTATACGTATCTTACTCTTTATCCTTTCTAATACTTCCGATTTATGAAAGTAAAAAAAGTATAGTTATAATTTTTGCAAAGCTTTTTATATATGAAACTGTTGTTTTTTTGCATTTAACGCTTTTAAAAAATACTGTATATAAATCCAAAGTAAATATTTACATTAAATATATTTAAACTGAAAATGTCTGCAGTAAAGTGTTAAAAAGAAACATGAGACGTTCGTTCGGCTGTGAAAACCCCCATCCAATTCCTTTTATTTGATCACGTGAGGGAATTACTCCATCCCATCCTTCCGTATTTCACTTACATTCAGGAAGTATTTTAAACTGGTTAAAATAATCAATGGAATGAAATACACGTAAATGGATGTTCGATTTTGTCTGTTTCTGTTTATTTATATGTTGGTTTTTTTAGTTAATTATTACATTCTTAGTGTAACAAAAACACTTCACAACAAAATAAATAGTTTGATACATCGGGAACTTTAAAAATAATGCGATTAGTTTGCAACTATTGTATGTTTTTTTACAATACTATCAACTAAGATCATTTATGAATCTTAGACGGGCTGCAATTACATTAATACATATTTCACCAAACAGATAATTTTACCTATGTAATTTATCTGTTTGGAAACATGATTGACATCAAATAGCGAAAACTTCGCAAAGCAGTTATGATTTAGTGTTTTTGTTAATTCACTTAAAGAAAAAGGAAAAAATTACAAAGTAGGCTTTCATCACGAATTACAAATTAATTCAATTGTTTGGGATCATCCAAACAATTTCAATGAAAGCTAATAGAATTTCATCACGAATTCCATTGTTTGGGATCCTCCATTGTTAATATTAATCACTACAATCACGTTTGATCAATTGCGACCTACGTGTTATATGGAGGTCTCAGCAACAGAAGGGTTTCGTTCCACCTCCTGACTGTAAGAACACACACGCACACGCACACGCACACGCACGCGCACGCACACACCACCATCGTGTGTGTGTGACTAACTTTCACCTTCAACAGTGTTTAGTTGTAACAAGTAACTCTGATGTACTTTACGGTATTATTATTATTACTGGTTATTATTTACATTAAATTTTCACTATGCTGTCGTTACTATTAGTTGTTATTTGGATACTTAATCATTTTTTAATTTAATATTTACAATCTTGATTCCTTAGTGTTGATCAAATCAACCAATAGTTACTGCTACTGATGACGTAGTGGGTGGGGCTTAATGTAATGCATACACATGGCCTACTGTCTACATAGTTTGCATGACGCCATTAAATGGAATGACCTCAATTTGGCAAAAGTTGTTTTCTCTCTCATTTTCACCACTCAGTCCATCCCCCTCGCAAGGTGCTGTCAGCAGGTCGCAATTCAAGCAGCCTATCTATAATAATTAGTCATTAATAGATAGCATCAGTGACATGGTAATTTTATTATAGTTAAATTAAACAACTTCAACAAATCTTTAAGTAAAGAATCACTTGTCGTACAGTTAAATTGTTTACATAGGTAATCTTAATGTGTGATAAGCCTAGAAAATAAAACTATGTCTAATATATTTGGTTTATAAACATATTTGAAATTAATTCAACATTGTGATAACAAACTAATTTGATGTAAGTCTTTATATTATATTTATAATTGCGAAAATATTTATTCTTTATAGAAATAGTCGTTACATAAACTGACTATAATTGTATAGAGTCAATAACCTTCTGCCCATATACTTATAAATTAAATTTTTATTTGTTATTATTATTGTTATTATTAGCTATGTTTGTGACTATGCTTGTTTCATATTTCGAAATAAGCTCTCTTTCTTCTTCTTCCTATAATTCCTGGCCAATTTTCCAATAAATGCCTTTTGCCTGCATGTCCTGTTTGAAATGTCACAATGTTTGAAATATTTGTTCATGTCGTAATGTACTTCCAATTCAAACTGGCGACCATGAAAGGAACCGCCGTAATAGTTTTTGTATAGGCAGTGCCCGCAGTGCATAACAGTTGTAGTATTGCGTCTACATCAATCACGGCGCGTTTTCAAACTGATGAAATGCTCTAAACCGAGGTCAATTGTTCACTTGACTACTAGTGTAAGTCTAGTAGTAAATATTGACGCAATTTTATAGTTAACTACTACATATAGTCTTATTAGATTTATTTTTTTACATGGACATAATCATGAATAAGAAATGCCAATGTCCTAACCATACATTTCATTGAAATTTTACATTACAAGTGCTTTTTTACCATTTAGATAAACAATAATGTGAAATTAAATAAGGCCATACTCCATCGCGGGTTGAGTGAGGGGTAGAAGAGGGGAAAGATTGATGTGGAACATATCTGGGGAGATAACTATGCAGGTGCTCAGTCATCCAGTAGATGTATTCATTCACATTTTGTATATCCTTCCTTGAAAGACAAGGATCATAGTTTTGAATACTTTATTTCATAGATACTGACTCACTGATATCCTGTATGATTTAAGCTAAATTAATTGAAAGGGGTTAGATTAATTTATTTCTATTTTAAGACAAGATAAATCATGTATCTGAAGTAATAAGTATTCAGGAATATTCAAACTGCAGTTGTTATTGTTATTATTTCAATATACAAGCTATTACCATTAATTATATGTATAGATAAGTATGTAATCTAGGCTATGACTAAGTAGATAGATTGTATTTTAATATGAAATCTGTCATACGTCTGTTATTTAATATCAAATATGTTTTCTGAATATTCTGTAATTAACTAATTAGAAAACCAATAAAGTCACGTTTGTCTGTTTCAACAACATTGGAAGTACATAATTTAGTTTTAGGTTAGCATAAATTAATTACAACTGATAGTGGGAAACATCGGGTATAAAAATAAAAAGTATAACTCAGTTTAAAAAAATATTTTAAGGCAAATTTTAATCTAATGAAACCGCAATATGGTTGTTAAGGAGCAAATAAATCAATTAAAATTTAAATGCTGTTTCAAAATATACTGGATCTCCATAAGTTCCTTACCCCACTTCCCCCATATATTTTTTCAATGACATAGACATTATTCCTTCAGGCTGTGTTATAACCTTATTAGGAACTATTTTGTAAAATATTTGAAAATTGTTATGTACCCCAAAAAGAGGTGAAAATGGGGGTAATTTAACATTTTTTTTTTAAATCTAAATATTTAAATTTTTTTTAAATTAAGGGCTCGAAAAAATAAAATTGCTGAAAACTAGTCATCGCAACCTCAAACCTATCAAATATAGTTACCATGTTGAGTTGTGTTGAAACGGTATAGTATAAAGTATGACTCTACAACTCATCCCATTTTAATTGTCAAGCCTAGAGCTTATTAGCGGTTTTTAGTTCAGCAGTGTAAAATGTATTCTCTTTTTGAACATATTACTCTTAAGCATATCAGCGCTGATAAGAGTGTTGTTATCAGTGTGTAACCTTCACATAGACGGTTTTCTTATAATATGGTCTATCTACGCCATATACCTACTTATAAACTGGCACAATAGTAGTACTGCCAAATTCTTATTAGTTCTGGTATATTTTTTTAAATGTACCATATTAAGAAACCCTCTTTATAATTATTATTCATTATTCATTATTCATCTGTAAGACGCTGATCGTAGAGATATGGGCGAATATGAGGCATGAATGAGTGTAGATGAACGAGTGTAGTCATTGTTACTATCTGAGTTCGACTTAGCTCAGAAAGGACTATTTATTAATAGCCCAATAGCCAGGGCAACTATGGGACCTACAGCTTTAAGTGGAATCCGAACCACGTAGTGTTGGTCTGATTTTCAGCTAACTGACAAGTTTGACACTTAGTTCTCTTCTCTACACAACACCCGAACCTTGACTACCATTCAACATGGACACTCCAGACTTCTCTAGTAGTGTCCATATTGATGACAACCATTGAGCGGACGCCGTGTCGGTATTAAGAGAACCGAGCATGGAACCTATCGCCTACAATCTCCCAAACACTTTGGGTATAATGCTCAAATACCTACTGCTAGTAAGCACCAAGCTTGAAAAACTAAGGGAGACAGTGCTAATTAATTGAGATGAAAAATTATTATCTATTTTTCATTTATAAAGGTTTGAAATAGTGATGCCTTGCTGTTACCAGTCTTCTTTTTATAGAAACCCTTTAAAATTGAGGTAATTTAAAGACTTTTTATTTTAAAACATTTAGTTATTTACCCCAGCTTCCCCCCCCCCTTTTTTTTGGGGGACGTGAAACAATTTCAAATATTTAATAAAATATTCACGAATAAGGTTGTAAAATAGCCCAAATGAAAGTAATGTCTTTCATCTCGTTACAAATATATGGAAAAGTATGGACTTTATGGATTACATGTATAAATTGACTACGTTGTATATTAAGAAAAATACAGAACATGTTAATGTCCTTGATTCCCCATCAACAACCCATTAAAGAGTTAGAGAATATAACGGTACATTAATTCCTGTAATGAATAATTAATGGCTTTAAGTTGTTTCCATTTCTTAAAAATAATTTTTTATTTGTTCTACAATATTAAATTTTCTTGTACTAAACACTACATTTTTACAAAATTAACTATCCTAAAAAACTATTTACAGTTCATTATTCCCAGAGGTTCTTAATTTTAATTCTATAACACTATAATGAACCTTATTATATATTATTAGAAATATTTTAGTGAACCTTAATAAAAATCGTTAAATAATAATTTATTCTTTTAACATTGTGGTAAACAAAATATAGTTTATTCTTCAAATAAAATTAACAACATGTTTTTACATAAATTTTAACAACAAAAAATAATGTTAAGCTGTAAATTATTTTTAAACTATAAATACACCATTAATAAAGTAGTATATTCTGAACACAAAACACGCTATAATTTAATAATTGAATAGTCATTCCTTCTGTCAATATAGTTTGTTTAAAGTTGCAAAAGCTAAATAAAAAAAATCTCATGTTCATGACAGGTTATTTTAGTTTAAATATTTTTTAAAAGATTCTTAAAAGATATCTTCAAAAAGTTATTTTGTATTAGTTTGAGATAGAATCCCACAACAAACTACGGGACCATATTTTATCGTCAGGCTCTTAAATTTTATGGTGTAAGAATTAAGATATTACTTTGAGTTAAGTTTCCTAAGTATGAGATTTTATCTAGAACTATAGAGAGGTCCTCTATAAATAATTTTATATCGAATACCTTTGAGTAAGCGGATTTTTACCTGTGTGCGGACTTCAATTATTGTATCCTCTGTGTGCCTGCAATAAGAATTCTTACTCTGTGGTCAGCATGCACTTGTTTATATCGTGCTTAAATATAGCTACATGATTACATGTACGCATGATTATATCAAGATACAAGATACAAGATACAAGATTCTCTTTATTTACATAATCTTCAAGATTAGTAATGGCGTCAATACATAAATGTTATCTATCATTTGGGTAAAACATTGATTGTCATATTAGTTGAGGTAAACATTGTTTCCAGTTATAAAATTCTGCCAGGCTGTAGAAGGGACGTTCTTGAAGCCAGTTTTTCAGGCAGCGTGGAAACTTTTGTGCTTCTGTTTTCTTCAACTCTTCTGGTAGGGTATTCCACATTTTGGCGCCAGTGTATGTGGGTTTCTTCTCAGTACTACTGAGGTGGTGAACTGGAAGGTAGTAGTTGGTTGCGTGCCGGGTGTTGTAATGGTGAACCTGTGCTCCACGTATCACCACTTCTGGTGCCTTGATGTGGATAAAGGACACTACTTCCAGGATGTAGAGATTTATAACAGTGAGGATCTTCATGTTCTTAAAAGTTTCTCTGCATGATTCTCTTGGCTGGAGATCCCCTAGGATTCTAATGGCTCTTTTTTGTTTTATAAGGACTCGTTGCAGGTTGGCATTAGTTGTTCCACCCCATACAGCTATTCCATAACGTATGTGTGACTCAAAGAGAGCGTAGTATGCGGTCTTGGTAGTGTTGTTGTCACTTATACTTTTCATTCTTTTTAGTACATACAGTCCTGTACTGAGTTTACTACAGAGTGTGTTGATATGTTGGGTCCATGTAAGATCTTCGTCAATTGTAACGCCAAGATACTTGGCAAAGCTGACTTCATCTACCCCTGGTATTCGTGCGGCTACTTCTCTGTTCCTGCCCAGTACAAGTTGTTTTGTTTTCTTTTCATTAAGGACAACTCAGCTATGCCGGTGACAAGCCCGGGACCTATCCAGAATGGATAGGGATGAGGAGTCGGAGGAGTAACAACCTCGTTAAAAAACCAGGGTCCATCTGGCCCGGATGGTAGCACCCTGTAAGGGCCCCCGCCAGGGTCACGGATGAAAACAGGTCAATGACTTTGCTAGCGGAAGAGGATAAGTACTCCCAACGGTAGGAAAGGCAGAGGAACCAAAACCCCACTGCCTTGTGGAGGGTGGAGGACCCAAAGGCTAAGGGAGAAAACCCCTACAGAAAAATCCGGCAGCCAAGGCCGTAGGTGGCAGCCCCACCAGCAGGCTCGGAAGAGGTGGGCTAATAACCTGCTTTTTCTTAAACAGATTATTATTGAAACTGAAACAAATGGAGAAAACCGGACGGATCAACGGGAACAGACTTTTGGCATGAAAATAAGGACAAGAATTGGTTGTTGGAATGTACGAACGATGAGCAATAGTGGAGTTTTGAAGACAATAGAAAATGAACTCAAAAGCTATAAAATTGATATACTAGGAATTAGTGAAACAAGATGGAATGGTTTTGGTGAAATCCAGACACAGGATAGAAACTTTCTAATATATTCAGGACAAGAAGATGAAGCCGCACCAAGACAAGCAGGAGTGGGAATTCTGATGACATCAAAGGCTAGGTCAGCACTTACTGAATGGAACCCAATATCAGAAAGACTAATTATGGCACGTTTTAGAACAAAAGTAAGGCATGTCTCAATTATACAGTGTTATGCACCAACTGAAGGAGCGTCTGAAGATGAAAAGACAGCTTTCTATGAATTATTGGAAAACACTAGCAGGAAGGTGAAGAGACAAGATATAGTTATAGTTATGGGTGATTTGAACGCAAAAATAGGAAACGACAATAAGGGAATTGAAAATATAATTGGACGGCATGGATTAGGAGAAATGAATGAAAATGGAAACAGGCTGGTAGATTTTTGTGGAGACAAAGGGTTGGTTATTGGGGGCACTTTATTCCCTCATAAAAAGTGTCATAAGGTAACATGGACTTC
Organism: Stictocephala bisonia; assembly: GCA_035578905.1. Taxonomy (NCBI): domain Eukaryota; kingdom Metazoa; phylum Arthropoda; class Insecta; order Hemiptera; family Membracidae; genus Stictocephala; species Stictocephala bisonia. The sequence continues at coordinate 114,912 of JAQJVL010001843.1, forward strand.
CCCAAACGGAGTTATAGAAAATCAAATTGATCACATTCTTATCAGCAGGCAGTGGAGAAAATCTCTCCTAGATGTGAGAGCCAGAAGAGGAGCAGATTGTGGAAGTGATCATCACCTTGTAACTGCAGATGTCAGGCTAAAGGTGGCGTCGCAAAAAGTTCAATTTGGAAAAACGCAAAAGCGACTGGACTCAGACAGATTAAGAACAAAAGTAACTGCAAGGGAATTCGGTATTAAACTGCAGAACAGTTATGCAGCTCTGAAAGATTCTGAGAGTGTTGAAGAAAAGTGGGGCATGATAAAGAAGGTGATAATAGAATCAAGTGAAACAGTAATAGGATATCGGAAAAAGAAGAAAAAGCCGTGGATATCAGATGACACTTTGAGGAAAATAGAAGAAAGGAAACAGCAAAAGGAGAGAATAAATAAAGCAGAGAGTGATGAGGAAAAGAGAGAAGCTTTAAATGTCTATAATGCAAAACACAAAGAGGTAAGGAGGAGCTTCAGGAAAGATAAACGAAAATGGGTTGAAGACCTGGCAAAAGAGGCACAAGAGGCAGCTGAACAAAACAACAGCAAAGAACTTTACAAAATAACAAAAACGCTAGCAAACAAAAAGTTTACTGCAAGGAAACCCATTAAGAACAAAAATGGAGAACTAGTAGTAATGGAAGCTGAACAAATGAAGGTATGGAAAGAGTTCTTTGAAGAATTGCTGAACAGAGAAGTTGAAGGGGGCACTGAACAAGCGGATGTCGGAATTGGTGAGGAGGACTTGGAGCAACAACCTCTGGAAGACCCAAGAATAAATGTGACAATACCAACAAGAGCAGAAATAGTAACAGCCCTTAAGGAAATGAAAAATGGGAAAGCCCCAGGAGTGGACAACATTACCCCGGAAATGTTGAAAGCTGATGTGGAAGTAACTGCAACCATATTTCAGGATCTGTTAAAAGATGTGTGGGAGAAGGAAGAAATACCAGAAGATTGGAAAAATGGTCTGCTTATAAAGATCCCAAAGAAAGGGGACACATCACTCTGTACTAATTGGAGAGGGATTACATTGCTTTCAGTGCCAAGTAAAATACTAACAAGCATAATTCTCAACAGAATCAAAGAAGTAGTGGACACCAAATTAAGGAGAGAGCAAGCGGGTTTTAGAAGGGACTATTCATGTATAGATATGATTAATACCTTAAGGATAGTAATTGAACAAAGTTCCGAATATCAAACACCATTATACCTGTCCTTTGTTGACTTTGAAAAAGCTTTCGATTCTATTAGCAGACAATCGATATGGAAAGCTTTAAAATATTTTGGAGTCCCAAAGAAAATAATCAATCTCATCCAACTTATTTATGAAGATTACAAATGCCAGATAGTACATGAGGGAAAACTGTCAGATTCATTCAGTATAAAGACTGGGGTTAGGCAGGGTTGTTTGTTGTCGCCAATCATCTTCCTAATGGTTTTGGATGGAGTGATGAGGAAAATAGCAAGAAGGCCCAGAGGACTGCGGTGGGGACTCACTGATAGACTCGAAGACATAGATTTCGCCGATGACTTGTGCATTATTGCTCATAGAAGAATAGATATGGAAGATAAGCTCAGAGATCTTGACAGAGAAGGGAAAAAAGTTGGTTTAAAAATTAATTTGGAAAAAACTAAAGAAATGAGAATAAATGAAAGGGACAACCAACAACTGGAGCTGAATGGCAAGGTCATTGAGAGAGTGGAAGAGTTTGTCTATCTTGGAAGTATAGTATCTACGTCAGGGGGGACAGAAAAAGATGTGGCACAGAGGATCAGAAAAGCCAAGGGAGTTTTTGCCCAACTAGCACCAATTTGGCGATCAAACCAACTAAGAAGAAGCACTAAACTCAGAATCTTTGGAACAAATGTAACTTCTGTACTTCTTTATGGTTGTCAAACTTGGAAAGTTACAAAAACAATAACAGCCAAACTCCAGGTTTTCATAAACCGGTGCCTGAGAAGAATTTTAGGTGTCCGATGGCCTGACATGATCACTAACGAAGAATTATGGAGGAGGGCGCAAACATCCCCTGTTGCTGATATAGTTAAGAAAAGAAAATATGGGTGGATAGGACACACTTTAAGGAAAGAGAATAACAACATCAGCCGCCAAGCTCTGGATTGGAACCCACAGGGAAGCAGGAAGAGGGGCAGGCCAAGGATGACATGGAGGAGATCGGTTGAGAAGGAGCTAAAAGAAGAAGGCAAGAGCTGGGGAGAGGCAAAGCGGATGGCCCAGAATCGAGTTCGGTGGAGATCATTTGTTGCGGCCCTACGTCCCCCTCGGGATTAAAGGAAATAAGTCAAGTAAGTCAGTCATTAAGGACAAGTTCATTGTTATGACTATATTGAATGGCCATGTTGAAAGCTGTGTAGGAATCTATTTCGAGTTGTTCTGTGTTTTCTCTGCCAAGAAGTAATATTGTATCATCTGCATACATGAGACAGTTGCAATAGTGTTCAAGGAGTTTAGGGAAATCATTTGTGAAAAGTATGTATAGCACAGGGCCCAGAACCGATCCCTGAGGGACTCCTCTTATGATCTTCTTTGGATGTGATCTTACTTGTTCTACTTTTCCCTTATTGTTATATTTTATCTCTACCACCTGACTTCGATCTGTTAGATAGCTCCTAAACCAAGCTTTTGCAGTTCCTTGAATCCCGAGTGATGATAGTTTTTTGAGGAGTTGTTCGTGTTCGAGACAGTCGAACGCCTTACTATAATCTAGCAGAATAGCAGAGCATGTGTTTCCTTTTTCTTGTTGGTCAATTACAAATTCTACTAGGTTAATCAGGGCAGAGGATGTAGATTTGCCGGGTATAAAGCCATGTTGGTATTGCGTTAAAAGTTGGTTGGTTGTCAGGTGTTTTAAGAGACGAGATAGGACTATTTTTTCAAATACTTTTGATATGGTTGGAATTAGTGAGATCGGCCTATAATTTGATGGTTGGGTTGTGCATCCTTGTTTGTGCTTTGGATATACTTTTGAAAATTTTAGAGCTGATGGGAATATTCCAGTTGTAAATGATTTGTTAGCAATGTAGACCAGGGGCTCTATTAGTTCATCTTTACATAGTTTTAGCAGTTTAGATGAAATTTCATCATATCCTGAGGATGTTTTTTGTTTAAGCTCACTAATAACTTTGGACATTTCTTCTCTATTAGTTGGGTTTAAGACCAAGTTGGAGGTATTTTCAAGGATAGTTGGTTCTGTTGGATGGTTAATATTTGGGTTATTATGTAAAATTGTTTCATTGGCTGCATTGATGAAGAAGTTATTTAAATAGTCTACCATTTTTAGTGGTTCTGAAACTTTACATCCCTCTATGTTGAGTTGTGTTAGAGGCATGTCACCTTCTTTTGGTTTCCTTTCTAAATTGATGATGTTCCATATAGATTTTGTTTTGTTGTCTGCCGTTGCAATGGTTGCTATTGTGTCCTGTTTCCTTAGAAGGCGTATATGCAGGTCGTACTCCTTTTCAGGAGTGTAGCAGCTTGCTTATGCTCCTCTCTGCCTGTGGCATTGTAGGCGTTTTGAGCTTCAGTGAAGTTCCTCTTCAGCTGTTGGGCAGTAGTATCATTTAGGATAAAAATCTTTTTCCTTCTTCCCCGTCTTGATTTTCTTTTTGGGCATGCTTGGTTAAGAGCAGTCTGAAGGATATCGCTAAATGTATAGTATGCTTCATTAACGTCATTGTTATTGTAGACCTCTGTCCAATTGTGCTGCCTTAGGAGTTCTTTCAGAAGCATAAGATTTTCATTGCTCATATTTCTTATTTCCATTACAGGGTTAGTGTGTTTCAGTGGGGAGGGTGAATTGTGGCCTATGGTGCATAGTTGTCCTGTGTGGTCTGATATACCTGTTTCTATTACTTCTACATTTACGGTACCAAGTGGAATATTGCAGCATACACAGTCAATTGATGTCCTTGAAGTTGGTGTAATTCTAGTCGGTGGAAGGTCTAATCTATATATATTGTGGCTTGACAGGGTTTCAGTTAATAGTGTAGTGTCATGTTTCTTATTCAGGGAGTCGATGTTTATGTCCCCCGTCAAAATGACTTGAAGTTTGTGTGTTTGAATACTTTCCAAGACATTGTGCACTACTTCTAGACCAATCTCGAGGTTGTTTTTTGTCCTGTAAACACCTATAATTGTTGTAATACTCTTATCCATTTTGAGATTTATAGCGACGACTTCACATATGAGTTCAATAGAGAAGTGCTGGATCATAAGAGCTTCACTGATATTTTTAAGGTCATCCCTAACGTATATTGCTACACCTCCCTTTAAGTGATTTTCTCTGCTATAGTGTGTCACTAAAAAGTAGCTAATTATTCTTGTATTAAGCATTGTTTCTTCCTTTTGGCCATGTTCAGTAAGAATTAGTACATCAGGATTAAGGGTTTGCAGGAGAGTGTTTATTCTGTCAATTTTATTAGCAACTCGGTCTGTGTTTTGATGTAGTATAGAGAGAGATTTTTTATGTTGTGTTTTTGAGAGTGTGACTGATCCCTAAAAAAGAGTCTTGACTAGTTTTCAGTTCTGGCTGGATCGGTTTGTATTTATTGTTGGTTGTGTTTGCTTGTTCTACTGATAGATCTTCATTTATAGTGCTTATGTTGTTCATAACAGTAGAGAGGTCATTATTTTTACCTAGGATTTGGCAGTAAAAATTTATATTCCTTGAAAAAAATTCCTCTATACTTTGATTTTCAGGTTTCACTTTTGCATGTAAAGGTGTTTTACCTAGATTAAGTTTTGAATTTTCTTGTAGATTCGGGCTTAATTTGTTGGCCAGGCCGTGCTGGTTCAAGCTAGTTGTAGCTGCACTTTTTGCAACTTGCAGGGAGACACTGAAAAAATTTCTCTTATCACTTGTTTTAGACATCTGTTTTGTTCTATTAAGTGACAGTTTGTGTGTTCTTTTTGTCAAAAGATTATTCAGTTTGGGTGTAGGAGTTTGACTGGCTCTCTCGGTCTCGTAGTAGTTCAGTTTTTGTGTGAGAGTTTGTCTGGCTCTCTCAGTCGGGTGATGGTTCAGTTTTTGTGTCAGAGTTTGTCTGACTCTCTCTGTCTGTTCATGGTTCAGTTTTTGTGTCAGAGTTTGTCTGGCTCTCTCTGTCTGTTCATGGTTCAGTTTTTCTGTCGGAGTTTGACTGATTCTCCCCATTATATTATGTGTCAAGTTGTGAGAAGGTAAGGTTTTATTTTTTATGTCATTGCTAGTTCTAAGAGTAGGAAAGCTAAGACTTAAGGCTGACTTTGAAGCCTTTAGAAAAGACTGTAGATGTTCTTGAGCCATTTTAGCCTGCTCAAAAAGTTTATCAGACAGTTTATCACAGCTTGCCGATATATTGTTTAGCATATTGGTTTTAGTCTCTAGATAGATTTTTAGTAGTTTTATGTTGTTTGTTAGGTCATCAATTTGTTTTACAAAATTTGATTTTTCTAGTTTTACTTGTTCTTCAAGTTTTTCCTTTTTTTTAATAATTGATGAGTTACATGAAGCCAGGTAATTTATTTGCTCACAGAACTGATTTTTCTCCAGCTCAGCTTGCTCAATAATTTTTTGTTTAAATTCTTGTTCAGCACGAAGCTTATTTTCCAAAAATTCTATTTGTTCTTGTAGTTTAAAATTTTCGGCTGTGAGATCCCTATTTAATTCTTCTACTTCTGTTAATTTGTCTTCTAACTGTAGATGATATTCAGATTTCCTTAGCTTTTCTTGATGGAGTTTTTCCTTAAGTATTTTATTTTCATTTAGCAGTGCATTTCCAACTTCTGCTGCTATGGTTAATGACGTCTCATGGTCAAGGTTGTCAGTTTGGGAAAGGTCTTGTATTTTGGTTTCTAGCTCTTCTATATTTATTTCGGAAGTTTCTGGGTCATGTTTACATTTGTCACATACCCAAGACATGATTTCTTCATCTGTAAATTTGTTTAGCTTTTTGTCAGGCCAGTTTAAACATTTAGAGTGAAACCACAAATTACATGGTCCTGTACAAAGTATAGCTTTGTATTTAACTCCAATGCTACAAACACCACACGGGTGCTTAGACATGGTAAAAGTGAGTAATGGTAGTACAATGTGGAATGCAGTACAAGGTGTCTGCTGAGCAGTGCAGAATAGTGCTGACGCTGGCTATCTAGGTCAGAGCTCTGCCACACATGTAGTGTATTGCTACTTGACACACACTGTTACTGTACTAATAGCAGCTGTTATTAATGATGTCACACATTACAATTACGTCAGTGCTGTGATGTCACTAGTATCACTAGTTATATAACTGTGTCAATTTTTGTTGATATTTGAGAATAATAAAATGGAAGAAATCAGTTTTTTATTGGAGGTTTGGCTGTTTCCTCAGGTAAATGATAGAATTCCAGTGGTTATATTAATTTGGAAAATGTCAGTTGTATAAATGTGCTTGATTAATTGACAATCAAGTGCCTTGTCTGTTACTGAAATTGAACATAACATCTGTTAGTTACAATTAGTCAATGCAGAATATATCGAGGTAGGCTGGTAATGTGACACAATGCTGAGTTGGCCAGAAATGATGAGCTGGCAGTTCACTGTTGTTGAACTCTGGTCTACTTCATCAATTCAGTTGTATTGAGTTCTTCAGTTTATGTAATTTATTAATTAAATATTACAAACTTGTCAACTTTAGTGGTGTGGTTAATTGTCAGATCATAGAGATGTGGCTCATCAAAACATAGTCATAATGATGTCATAGTTCTTTGCCCTGTTGGCTTGTGGATAGATAAAATGCTTTTAGTGTCTGCTTGGTAGGTAAGTATTGCTTACTTATATTGAAATGACTTACAGGTTTGTAGTTTCAAAGTTGTGTGTATAGATGTGCTTTTTTGTTGGTATAAACACTTCTAAAACTACACTTTTTTAAGAGGTCACTTTCACTTGTATGTTACTTGTGTACCGGGTCTTGGACCGGTACAGTTTCGTTTTTTCCGTCGTAGTCTGCCGGGCTGCCTGAGATTCGCTTTTGCCCGGCGTTTCACGTACTTTGGTGGCCGTTGGCCCAGTTCCGTTTCGTTCCGTGTTCCAGCAGTTTCGGTCAGGTTGGCCTGGCTGTTCAGTGGTCTTGTGCTGCCTGCAGAAATAGACATGTTCAGATAGACACACTAAAACTCCAGGGTCCTTGAGTAGGACGTTTCAACCCTCAGCCGGTCGTCCGGGCAAAGTTCTACCTACCACACTGCGAGCCTGGCCTGGGGACCATGTGATTGAGCAAGTTTGCCCCGTGCTGCCCTCTCTACTTCTTTGGGTAGAAGACTTCTGTCCTCAGGTCAGTGCGTTCCAGCTTATTTTCCCGGCGGCTGAGCTGGGGGTGTTTTGTAAAAAAAAAAAAAAAAAGGAAAAGGGCAGTGAAATATAAAAAAAAAAGAAGAAAAGAAAATGTTGGTGGAACTTTTTATGTGGCCTAGGCCTAAAACTTAAACTGGAACAGTGATTTCATGAAACAGCCATGGGGACTTATATTTTTTTTTATTAAAGAGAGAAAAACTTTTAAAATACACAAAGATTTTTTTTGATGTTAATTTTTATTTATATTTATTGTTATTTAGTTTAAGTAGTTTATTTTGTTGTTAGATATTTTAGAGTTTATATTTGTTAGGTCTCCATTGTTAAAGTATGTTATTTATTTATTTATTATGTTTAGGCCTAGTGATCGTTATTTATTTTTTGTGGTTGTTAATTGTATTATAGATGTCTTGAAGTGCATTTTTACTCGAACGGTACCGTGTTAGATTTTCTTTTTAATTGTTTAATTTTTCAACTCACCAAAAGGGGATTATGGGACTTTTACTTAACTTCTAATTCGGAGCTGCCCAGGGATTCCGGCTTACTCCCTGGCCCGGTGGAATTATGGGATTTGGGCTAAATTGCCGGTTTAATTGTTGTTTGCCAGAAGCTTTCTAAATTTTCACTTTTTTGTGGGCATTAAATTTATCTTACGTTTTGGGGGTCTCCGGCTAAACTGCAGATAGGCCATGTAGTTGTTAATTGTTAATTTTGGTATTTGTTGAGTTTGTTGTTTTTGTAGCGTTTGTATTATCTTGTTAATTTTAGTGTTAATTGTTATTTATTTAAGTGCGAATTAAGATTGTGGCCTTCTGCCGTTTTGATTGATTATCATTTTGTTTTCTTGGGAATAAATCAGTTTTGCTCAGCTGCCGAGTTTTATTTTGACCCTCCAACTGCCACCCGTGATCCCATCGCTCGACTTGTTTTGAGCCATCCCCCAGTTGGCACGCTTTCCAGAATTGGTAGGGGGATGGGTCTCACTTGTCGGCCATCTTTTCGTTCAGGAAGTGTCTTTATCTACGTGTGAGTGTAAAGTATACTTATTACTCATTGTTATACAAGCGCAAGATCAAACATTTTGATTAAACCTTAGGTAGACTCTTAGAAGTGATTTCAATTAATATTTTTGTACACACAGAAAAAGTTTTTTTGATATTTCTGAGTAATGAAGTTTTTTTAAAGTGGTCCTAGTGTTAGAGACATACATATATCAACCACCAAAGTATGTAGTACTGATTGGATTATAATTGGCATTAGAATTCGTCCTATTTTTCAAATTGTTTGTTATTTATAAAAAAAGTTTAAAAAGTGATAGGTTTTGATTTTTCATGAAAATATGTCACAATCTCTAACAATAAACTCCAGCAAGGCTTTTACCTAAGAGGGGTATAGTAAGAAATTTTAGAAAGGTGTAAAGAATTGCATATACATATACCTTAAAACTCTCTACTGTCGATTATCATATTAATTGCTGATTGTTGGCGTATTTGAAAGTATACATCTTTACCTTTTGAATGAACTTCCAGGAATATGTCTTCAGTGATTATTTCATTTTAACAATATTTCCTTACTACGGTAGAGTTTTTTCTTTCTTTCTTAGTGGGAATGTGGCACTTCCTTGAATCTATGATGCTTGAATAGAGAGCACATGCTATAAAACTATTTTAAATAACTTTTCCTTACATATTATATTCAATTTCAATTGTATTATACTGTTAAGACCAAAGAACTAATTTTGTAGTCGAATAAAGATTTAAATTAAAACACAATCCAATAAATAAAACCCAATTTCTGACGAAGAGAACTTTATTAACCAGACGGTTTACTCCCTTCATTCCTTTTTATTGCCAATTTAACCTCGGAACTGTCTCCTTAACGTTTCTCGATATTGAATGTTTTACTTTGTATTCCATTGCATCATTGTATTTTCAGATCATACAGGATACATTAAAATAATTACTCATATAATTAAAGATCCTAATAAATAAATAATGTAGCATTTAAATCAGATATGAACGTTCAAGCATGATTCATAAGTTGGTTAAAGTTTTATCACTTGGTTAAAGTTTATAGTCGGTTAAGACTAGTTCACATTTTATTTTCGTGATAGCAAATTTTGCTATTGATCTTAATTTATTTTCTAAGTTAGTTTTTTTCTGTATGGCTATTATGATAATTGTGATAATAGTTCAGTTAAAATATTAAAACTATATGGTCAAATTATTTATTAGAATAGTTTGTGTTCGGAATTTTTCTTTATAGTGTTGAAAATATTTAACACATTCAGTGCTGCGTGGCCAACTAGTCGGCCATACTGCCTCACTCACATTATTAAATCAGTCTTCCCCCAGCCTTAGTCAGGTTTTCCTGAACTAATAAGTCTTGCATTTCTGCGGTATCCTCATAATTGAGTAGGATGAGGTTTTCAGTTTCCGGTTATAGTTATTTTTGGAATTTCTATTACTGTTTTTAATTTGTTTTTTCAAGAAATTAAGAATAAAATTAAGAAAAAAAGATGTATAATGTACTGTGAAGAAGGAAAAATTAAAAATACCGTATTTATGTTCCGAAAATGGCTTGACCAATCCGAATTATGTTCTGTAGCAGGTTTTGTCAAATTTATTTCAGATTAGAAAAATTATGAAAAATGTTAGAAATGGACCTGATAATAGTGGTTTTTAGTAGTTTTTAGTTGTTTTACTGTATTCCTTACATTAATAATTAGTTTATTACAAAATATAGTAGAGTAAAAAATCTTAGACATTAATTTATTGGTAAAGTCCTTTACCAGGGGCTGATGGGCGACTAGACAGCCATACATAAAAATTAGTTTTTTGAGCCTTCCACATATACAGACTACTTCTGACAGTCATAAATTGACACTACACATTCACTAAAATGAGTTTTTTTTTTTTTAATGTTCAGCCTTTGGGGTAAATTTTTAATTTATATATGTAGCCACACAAGAGGAAAACGAAAATACGGCCTTAGCACTAAATATGTTATGTATGAGCCATGTTCGTATGTATGTTAACTTCATTATATATGAACGAACAAATGTTCTTAAGTCGTCAAATGTTGTATTAAAGTTTACAAAAGATATGATTGCCAATTTTCAATCAATAGTAATTATTAAATCTCAATTATTATATTGGTAAATGGCAAAGAACTTATATCATCAAACAAAATTTTAAAAACCACTAGCATTTACGTTAAAAGAATCCTATTTTCTCAAGAGTTCCGTTGCACTAGTATTGAAACAAACAGGCAACAGCTGCAATTTTGCTCTATATATGAACCGATATTGCCTATGTAATGCAGCCATATATTCAGAATATTACCAAACTTACAGCATTGAATTTTTACCTCAAATTAATTTATTATAGCATTTAGAAACTGATTTCAAAACTTAACCATGAAGTTGAATATTCAATTTAGCTTTGCATTTGAGTAAGACATTAAAAAGGGTGGGTTTGGTTATTTGAAACGAATATACTATTTTTCTTAAATTATTATTTAAGTACATAAAAAGTGAATGATCATCACGTTGCAATAACAATAGCCTTGTGAATTACTGTATTAGATCTAACATATCGAATCAAAATAAAATATTATATTTTCAAATAAACACAAAAATTTTTAGCAATACTTATCTATGAATATTTCATTTTACAAGTTGTGATTTTATTTAAAATAAACTTGAAATGAGAGATTTTAACTGAGGTAGGTAACCCAATAACATTATAAATATCAGGTGGTAACTATAACAGCTGATACTTCTCATTGCCACTGTAACAATTGTTAATTGTTTCATTATAATTAAATTATAGAATTGTGTTTAGAAAATGTTAAATTTTGTAAGAACTGAGAGGTCTAGGAGTTTGGTTCTTTTACCAAAAGTTTTCAATATAAATTCTCCAAGTTTTGAGAAAAATTCAGAATCTTCCCCTTTCAAATAAAAAAGTAGTTTTTTCCCATTAAAATTAGCTAAATAACCAGTATATTCACGTTTGTTAATTTCCTGTCAATTTCATGCGACATGTTTTCTGAAGTGAACATGTTTGGTGAGCCTTACCTGTTCAGATGTCCTGGTTTAGAGGGTTCTAATTGGTTGTTTTAGCTTCTAGAGTCAAGAGGGGGTAAGTCCGTTGGTGGAAGGGTTGTGAGCGTTCCGTCAGTTTGAAGTTATCTTTCGGCTAAGTGACCACGTTTGATCTACTCGGCGATTTTTAACCGTATTCGGTCTTCCTTCCGGTACGGCAATTTATCTTGTTCGCGAGTGAGTGAGTGAGTGTATGCCTGTCGAGCTTTGTTGTGGTCACGTTCGGGATTTTTACCTCCAGGACAGCTACGTAAGTTATTTTTACAAGTTTTCTTTAGTTAGGTTTTTTCTGTAGGGTTTCAGTAGATAGGGTAAGATCCACCAAGCATGCGTGGTTAAACCTGTTTCTTGTTTGGTCACTCTTCTAGTGACAGTTTTTAGAGTGCTTTGTTTTCTGTTTAAAAATGTTGTAAAAAGGAAAATGTTTAAAGTCACTAAAAGCTGGTTATTTCTTTTAGTTCCAGATCTCCCGGAGGCAATTTTGAAATTTTCAATTTAAAGAAATTTTGAAATTTTGTAATTTTAAATCAATTTGGAATTTTAAGGCAATTTCAATTAAAAGAATTTTAAGCAATTTTGAAATTTTGAATTTAAAGCAATTTATTACAATTTTGAATTTTGAAATTTTTTGAGTTAATAGTTCAAAGAAATTTATTGGAAAAGTTAAATTAATAAAAAAATTTCTAGTCTGAAGATATTTAATTTATTATTTTTGGAAGAGTTGTTTTTATTTATGTTCCATTTGAGTCAATAAAAGAAGAGATTTTTTATTTTCGTTTTTATTATTATTTTTAGAAGATACCAGTTTAATGTTTTGAAGTAATTTAGTAGAAGAAAAATAAAGAAAAATTTGTATCATTGAAGAAGTTTTATTTTAATCTCTCATTTAATTAACTTGTTCAACATATCAAAAATAAATAGTAGCTAATAAGGCTACACCACACTGTAACCATTAATTTTATACACACAGATAGATTTTCCATCCAATATTAAATTTTATGTCTCAGATTATTATCAGCTATTTGGGGTGCAGTTGTGGAGCATTTGTGAAGTCCCATGTAAATGTAGTGCAGTTTAAACCAACTGTGGTAGCAGACCTCATTAACTAACCAAATTACAAGCACAAATGTTCCAATTAGATGAGATATCTATAGTCAGTATATATAATCAAGGCTTTAACGCAACCACCTGTTGTTTGCCAACATCCATGTTCTTTCTAAGGTTGAAAGGAAGAGGACTTAATAATCCTAACTCGCCTTTCAATAAAGTCATTCATTGGTTTATTCCTTTTCACTGTTGACTGACAATTAACAAACAAAGATTTTTCTTTATGATAGTTAGAATATTTTTAATGTATATAAATTTTAGATAGTTGTAAAAATTAATTAAATGAAATTTATTCTTGTATTGAGTGAATATTTCAAACAATGAAAATATCTGTTATTTGGAGATGCCTTGGCTTATAAAAGCATTTAATCTATATGTATATATACAAAGTAATGGACAGTAATATATGTTTAAACTAATGGACATTCACAGCATTATTAGCTAAGCTTACTTTTCATTTTATGACATAATTTTATATTTAAAGGACTAAATTACTAGACAGTCAAATTATTTGTTCCTTAACTTTTATTTTTAAGTGTTAATAAATTGAATATGTAGCTAAAAGATCTAATGTAGCTAAACACCCTCTGAATTGTACCCACAGTTTGAATAAAATAAATGAAAATGTAGATATTCTAAAAGTTTGTAAGAAGGGTTGTACTATGAATGCATGGGAAGAGTTATTTATATTTAAAGAAAAGTGTTAGGATCGTGATAAATTAGTGAATGAACAGGTTAATTTTGATTCAGAAATAGTTTTTAATAATGGATTTTCAGCGACTAAAAGAACAGAAGTAACAGCCAATAGGGATTAAACAATAATATCACAACAGCTGCCATTTTAACGATTCCAGCCAATGGGGTAATCATAGGCCTATAAATTGAGTTGTTGAACACCATTTTCTATTCTTTTGTGAATCCCTCAGGTCTGAGGAAGGTGAGCGTGGTTCACCGAAATAGATCACCATAATATTTGTGCATTTTGTACTTGTATTGTAATATATTTGTACTTATATTGTAATAACTTTGTGTTGTGTGACATTTATTTGTAATGTAAAAAATTAACTCTTAACGGTTTTGAAATATCTGTACTACTAATAAAAGCACATTTGATGACAAATATTACATTGAAGGGAGTTTGTTCAGATATTAGTAAGGATGATGCTTACAAATATTTCAAGTGGTAAGTTTCCTTCATGAATTACTGAGATATGAGGTTTCAAGTTTCAGTAACTCCTGTAGAAACTCTAAAGTGCTGTTTTGATAAGTCATTGATCATCTTGTGTTGTAAGTTTTGACAGCAATGTAACTTGTAGTGTTTAGTAGATTGGTCCCCAATGTGGTTCATTAGGAACAGCAATAGTGAGTAGTAATACTAATACTAATGATAAGCTTTGTTTATTGTGAAACATAATTTTCAGTTTATAACAACCCCTCTATAAGGGTGAACTAGCTTAGCAAAGAGTAAAATATTGCCTGTAAATAAAAGAATAAAAGCTAGCCTTTAACAATATTTAATTCATTTAGATTTTCTTTTCTTATTCTTATTCTTACATATGAGACGCCGACACAACGTTGTTGGTATTTTAAGGCGAATATGAATGGTTATATGAGTGTAGGATGAGTGTGGATGAGTGTAGTCTGGTTACTAACTGAGTTCAACTGTTGCTCAGAAAGGGCAATTTATTAATAGCCCAACAGCCAGGGCAACTAAGGGACCTACAGCTTTACGTGGAATCCGAACCACGTAGTGCTGGTCTGATTTTCAGCTATTGTATGCTAGTTTATTTAATAATACACTTATTAGATACATATTATTTTTTGGATTTTTTAAATACATATAAATTATATTCAAGTCAAAAAATTAAATATATATGAAATTTTTGAGCTTTTAATTTTAAAATTATGTTGAGTTAAAATCAATACAATAATTATTGATGTTTAGGAACTTAACGTTTTCTATAAAGATAGGCCTAATATTCTTCAAAACACTTTATTTGAACAGCTGTGGTTTTTTGCTGAACTCTTACAAAATCACCAAACTTTATTTTTAGTTTGAGATAAGCACAAAGGAAAGGATTTGCAGCATATTAGTGACATTTCACAAGATTTTACAGAAAAACTAAATTGTGGCCAAATTGAGGATTTCAGGCTGAATCGCTCTATTTATTATACAACCTAATGGAAAACCAAAAATGAGAAGTACTGATTGAACAATTAATTAGTCTGTGTGCATGACAGTGTTGCTACTAACCAAATCACTAATGAATATTACAATAATAAATATCAGCTGATAATAATAGGGATTTGACACTTGATGAATACAACCGTTAGAGTGGGCTTATGTTTTCACCTCTTGCCTATTCCAGCTGTCACTGGCAGTGAGTGCAGACTAATTGTTCAATCCAGTACCAGTAGTCACAAACTTAACAAGTTCACCTGTTAATACTTGTGGTTGTTATTTTCTAAAGCCATGATTTCTCTTTACCTTGTGTTTTAAACAATATTCTCTTCATATTTATTCATTGTTGAGGCACAAATCTTGAAGTTAAGGGCCGATATGAGGGGTGAATAAGAGTAAGGAGTGTGGATTAACAAGTGTAGTTATTGTTACTAACTAACAATACTGTTCTTAAGAAGGGCCATTTAATAATAGCCCAATAGCCAGGGCAACTAAGGGACCTACAACTTTACAAGCAATCTGAACCACATAATTATTTATATGATTTTCAGCTAACTGACAAGTCTGATACTCAGTTCTCTTTTATACAACATCTGAACGCTGATTACCACTCAATACAGACAACCCAGACATCTCTAGTAGTGTCCACAATGATGGTAACCATTGAGTGGACACTGTGTTGGTATTAAATGTTTATATACATGATCATATTTTATATACACTGTATTGAAGTTTATACTATATACTCTATGCTACATTGAGTGTTTGTTGCCAATGCAAATATTGTTAAAGGCAAATAAATTATTATTATTATTATTATTATTATTATTATTAAGAGAACTGATAGTATAACCTATTGTCTACTGTCTCCACATATTAATTTGTTTATTAACCAAAATGACATTAATGTAAATAATTGTAAACACTCAATGAACTGGTATCCAGCTGAAACATTTAAGGGTGTTCATCTGGGTTCCCAGTTTAGCGCTCTAAGGAATTTTGTTCTAGACTTTGTCGCAACTGCCACTAAGAGTAGTAAAGTTCCTGACTCACTAACAAACAAGCAATGTATTCCCCTATCCTCTCTCCCTCTCATAGCTCCCGCCTGCCCCGCCCCGCAAATTCGACAGATGGACATAACTCCCAATTTATAGTAAACTCTACCAATGAATTTTTTATATATTATTTATCTACTTTTTTAGCTAAAGATGACTGTACAAATTTTTATTCAGAATTTAAACAAATATAATTCATAGAAAAACGATTAGTAACAATTAAAAAAACTTTTATTTTAGATTTATATATTCTAAGTTGATTAGTACCTTTTGTCCACTATATTCTCAAAATGTTAATAAATTATATTACACTGTTTGTTCATGAGTTATGCACCAAAAAGGCCAAATTACACAGGTTGGGCATTCATATCTCCATAAAGATTTTTTTTATAATTTTTTCCTATAACATATTTATTACTTACATGGATACTAACAATTTTATTTAAAAATTTTCAAAAATAATTTTTGATCGAACACCCTTAATATTAAGAGAGAACAAAAAGTGACTATTTTCTATGTTGAATTGGCAATAAACGGGCATAAAAAGGGTTGAAATGAAATATTCAGTGAATAACATTCTCTGTGAGGTATGATTATGTTTCATCTATTGACACTCCAGTGCAGTAGTTTGCAGTCTTTTTATTAAAGAATGTAATCACTATTTTTTTTAATTTCTAATTAAACTTATATAATTTTTATAGTAACTAAATAAATTGTTTACTGAGTCAAATTGACATTTTTAAAGCAATTATCCAAGGTATTACACTTACTATATCATTATCAATACAATGAAAATTAAATGATACAAACTTAAAATGCAAACATAAAAGTTCTGTAAACAGTAGTGGTTAGTAATAAGCAGACAGAAGTCAAAATTGATATGTTCCAAAATAAACACAAGGAGATATTTTTACTACTGAAGGGATCAAAATTTTTTTCACAAATGATAAATTTCTAACAGTTACATTGGTTAGAGATTTATTAAACTCTTAATCCTCCTATTGATGCATTAAGAGTTTAATCTTCTACTGTTAAAAAAAAAAAAACAAATTAAATAAACAAATTTGAAATATGCTAAGTAATACCATTGGGTATTTATACTAATAAATAGGTAGCAACGCAAGTAATGTGAGTGAAATACTGTAAATAAATTTAATATTGTGATTTTACATTATACAGTTAGCTTACTATTATTTGTAGACAAATGTTATATGCCAAGACCGAACGTATCGAGTGCAGCGAGAGTCGGGTTGGCATGCAAAGCATGCAGGGTGTCCCCTAGTGCACTTATAATTTCAAAGTAGACAGAAACCTGAAAAAATGCCTGCTCCTCCATAAGTTGTGGAGTATTGAAATTTACAATATTACCAATGGTACAAACAATCATGTATTAATTGATTCTACATTCATCTTACAAATCCTACAAATACATCTTAGCATACTTCAAAATGCTTTCAATTATTAGTTTATAATAATGAAATTAATAAAATGTACCTTTATTTTAGATGTTCTCCATAAATTTTTAACAAACATTTTTTTTTTTTTTTTTTTTTTACATCAGTAACGTTTTAATCCATTCTATCACTCTAATAATAATAATTCCTTTATTTGCCATAGAACTTTACAAATCATTGACAAAGTCATGCTTAAGTCCCATTATTGGACTACGTCACTCCTATTTTATAAAGTGTAAATTACATGCATATAAACATTCAAACTACTGCTGCTTATTTAATTTAGAAACCATAACATCTAAGCAATATTTATATTTTAATATTTAAATACTAACCTCAACAAATAATGAATAAATATTTATATTACATAAGTGAAATAAAGAATTATTTTAACAGACAGCTTATTACTATTAAATAATTTAAAGATAATATCACTAAATTCTAAATATACTATACATATTTTTAAAATGTTAACTTCAAAAATTTATTTCTTTTTTTAGCAAATATCTCCTCCAATTCATAGAAGGGATTCTCTAATAACCATGTGTTAATTTTTTTTGAAAATTCTGTAAAACTATATTTGTTAATAAAAGGCTCTATTTCTCTATTGTTTCTCTAGTGTATTATATATTCACAGCGGTATTACTAAATTGCTGTTGAGAGTTTTAGGTAGACAGTAGCATGTTGGCTGAACACTAGTCCAGATTAACCTTCCATCGGGCGCATTCGTTCCATAACGTGAGAGGGCGCACACGGAGGTAACCTTCGGGATAGAAAAATTAATGAAAAAAAATTCACATTATTGTTATAAATGAATTTTATTGTACTTAAATTGTATAATAAGTGTAGTATTACAAATAAATCATGAACTGATAGGAATTATCCCTTTTATACATTAATTAATATAATTATGTGTATATATTGTCAAAAAAGTTAATTCTCCAAAATAGTTATAAGTTTATGTAAACAATAATACTTTTAAAATATTAAAATCATAAAAAATATTATTACTAGTCATTACAAATATATAACCTAACCTAACCTTATATAATTATGTATATATATATATTTTGTCAAAAAAGTTAATTCTCCAAAATAGTTATAAGTTTATGTAAAAGATAATACTTTTAAAATATCAAAATCATAAAAATATTATTACTAGTCATTACAAATATATAACCTAACCTAACATTAGTTATAAGTTTAGGTATATACACACTATTTGCAGCAAAAAAAACAATATTTAAAGCAAAAAACTATATACAGCAACAAACTTATAAAAAATGGTCAAATCCTTTGTACAAAATATATACAACGTCTAATATTTTACTTCACACCATAACATGCACTTTGGAGAAAGTTCCGGATTTTACAAACACAGTAGGGCGCACACGGAAGTAGACTCCGGACGGACAGTAACGTGGCAAGGCGCACAAGGAAGCAACCTCCAGGTAGCTGCGCGATACTCGACTAAGGCTAAACCAGACTGTGTAAAGGGGTGGCGGTTGTGACAAATAATTCTTGGAAGGGAGCTCATGAAGTACACCAACGGATGGCGCTGCAGACCGCAAGTGATAATTTGAATTTAGAAATATTTAGCCACACGGAGATAAATTCCGTGATGCGCCCGACGGAAGTTTAATACCTTTACATCAAACATCATCTGGAAATGGTAAAGCTTCAACCATAAAAGTAACCTGTAGTTGGAAAATGAACGAGGATCTAAGTCAAAAGATTATTTTATCTAATTTTTTTAATTAAACTTTACTGGCCAGTCCCTATGGGGCTGCAAGCCTACGTGTGAAGTTTATTCAAAGAGTGAAATCATAGGCGTAGCACCGGGGCTGGGGGGAGCACGAGGGGATTTCCAGATTCTGCATTCTGTTACCTCTGCAGAATATTTTCTAAGGAAATAGTGGATGTGGGGAAGAAACATTCATTTAAACAGGAATGAAAAATTGGAAAAAGGCGCTGGAAAAATTTACGAGGCATGTACATCTAAATTTTGGAAAATGGAAAAAGTTAAATGCATCTAAAATCGTCCCAACATTTAGCTGAGTTAAGGCACCCTGTAAAAATTTAGCTGATACTATTTGTAGCATGCATAAAAGAAACATGCAGGCTAATAGGGACTACGTCAAATTTATCATAGAAATTATTTTGTTCCTGGGTAATCAAAGTCTTTCTTTAAGAGGACATGATGAAAGTGTTACTTCTTTAAACAAAGGTAACTTTCTAGAACTGCTGGAATTGAGGGCAAAAACCATGGACGAAGAAACCAAATTTCTAATGAAATAATCTTTTCATTCATAAACTAGTGCAGATGTACAAAACCAGATAATCAAATACATTAAAGATGAAATGCTTCAAGAAATTATGCAAGAGGTGAGTAGTGCTTTAGCATAATCAATCATATGTGATTAAACAACAAATGTGTCATCTTGTGAGCAGCTAAAGATATGTATTCACTACATTATTAAAATAGATAACAACATTGAAGTCAAAGAGAGATTTTTATGTTTCGTTGAAATTTCAGAAATGACAGGCAAGAACATACATTATGTTATCAAAGATTACTTGGAGCAGTTAGGTTTACAAATGCATAGGATGCGTGTGTGCAATCATATGATGGTGCAAGTAACATAAGTGAAAGATTCAATGGAGTAGCTGCAAGATTTTAACAAGAAGAGCCTAGGGCTTTGTACACCCACTGCTATGCTCATTTATTTGACCTAGCAATTATGCGTTTTTGAGAAGAAATTAGAGAACTGCGCAACTGCTTATCCACTGTCAATTTTTCTGTGTATAATGTCATCAACACATCTGCCCGCAGGTTTTCTATTTTTTAATCTATTTGCAAGCAAAGTGGAGATTCGCAATTCAGGAGATTGGTCAGTTTGTCACAAACTCGTTGGACTTTTCGTCATAGAGCAATGTAATTCTTGAGCAACTACCTGAAATTGCAGACACTTTGGAAGTTCTAGCCACTGATGCATCCAATAGCAAAATAGCGGCTGAAGCAGATAGTCTGATGAAAGTTGTTAGGACATTCGAGTTTGTGTTTTGCCTGAAAATGTTGTACAAGATTTTGAGCCAGACAGATATTCTATCCAAAGAACAATAGAAATATCTAAGGTCTACACAAAAGTCAAAGCAATGATTAACTGCTTAAAACTTGAACGAAATAATGACGGATTCAGATATGGGACGAAACTGAGGAGGTGAGCAAAAAATATGCTTTGAAAGATTTTTTCATTGAACGACCTGTACTAGGAAGAAAAAGAAAGATACCTAAACAGAATAATTTAATGTTAAGAATGTATCTGTTAAATTAAATATACATTCTTGGGCATTCATATGTGCATATAAATTATTGGATTATTCACAGTATTGTATTTGTTATTGTATTGCATTTTTGTAATATTAGTTGTTTTTGTATTTATATTTTATTGTTATTGTTGTTCTGTTGTATATTTATTTATGTCTAGTTTTTGACAGTCACAAAAAGTATGTACAAAATGGTTTAAAAGTGTGGAACTACAAATTGTTGTCTTACATTGTCAAATTGTTTTCCACTGATTTATGTTTTGCAAGGTTATGCTTTCATACTGGTTCATTATTTAGTTAAATCTTTTTGTCTTCTACTGATGACAGCAGGTTAATATGTATAAACATGAAGGAACCTCAAAACAGGCTTGCCTTTGAGGCCCTATTGTTTCCCACTATATGTTGATTAGTAGATAAGGACTAGTGTACCAGAACTGTGTGGAAATAAAATATTCTTGATTCTTGAGATACCCAAAAAGCGTGAATCAATTGATTCTGATTCTTCTTTTCATCATCAATCTGTGAAAGATCAGTTCAAAACTAACATTTTCTTTTCTGGACAAGAAATAGCTATCACAAATATTCAGTCACACTTTTCTAAAAATGACTATGATAAAATAATTAATGGTATCATACAACTTTTGTTTGATTGGAATAAAACTGAAAAAGGCACGCTGATGATGATCCAGAACTTTTACAAGTTGTCTCCTAACTTTGAATCACAGCTTAAGTTTTCCACTGCTATTTAAAAAAACAACTACCGTACTTAATTACTTACATAGCAACTACTTAATAAACTATTTGTACACGTACAGTGGAAGTGACCCACCCATACACTTACAGTGATAGTGACCCACCCACTCATACACGTACAGTGATAGTGACCCACTCACTCACCCATACACACTCCATACACTTGTCTGTACAGTCACGTATAGACACTTACAGTCATAGTAGTCGTATTACTACAACAAACAAGTCAAAAATGAATGTTCTGGATTTAGCGAACTTTTTCGTATTAGTGATCTTCAAAATAATGCAACTGATGTCATGGAACTATTTGAAATAGCACTTTCATGGCCTATAACAATGGCTAGTGCGGAAAGGTCTTTTTCTACCCTTCGGAGGCTGAAAACCTACTTCAGAAGTACTATGTAAGAAGACCGACTGAAAGGACTCACACTGATGACAATTGAGCAAGAACTGACATCATCCTTCATGCAAGATCACAAACTTAACCTTGTTGTTGAAAGATTTGCAAAACTCTCTAAACGCAGACTTATGTTAGATTAACTTTATTTAAGTACTCGTCAATTGCACTAGTTTTTTTTTATGTATTTAAACTACAGCACCTTAATTTTTATTTTTCAAATAGCTTAGAATAGATTTTATAGAAAATAAAAAATAATATTTCTCTCACTACAAATGATGATCTTTCTTTTATTCTCTCCAAAATAAGTGGTTAACTGATACAGTGAGTAATATAAAAAGTTAGAACCATCCCCCACCCCCTTCAGGAGTTGGTGGTCATCTCTTAGTAAAAGTACCTATGTAATGGAGCCGATTTTTTTCTTGATATTAAAATTTTACCACATGAAGTTGATAATTACAATCGGTAAGGACTTTGGATCATACTGTATAAATATATATTCAAATTTTTAAAATGTTGAAAAGATGAATAATATACCTTAATACGTAACAATCGGTAAATAAATCTCATTATTAAAAAAGTTTTGATTATTCAACAGGTGTTCCATACGTTTATGATGCAATCAATATGAAACATTTTTACTTAAAGTAAAATGTTTGCTCCAAACCTTTTTTAAACCTTGCTGCAAGGTTTGGTAAGCAGCAAAAAAGGTTTCAAAGAGCCTAAAATTTACCTACTTTGCTTCAAAATTTAAAAATTCTTTACCCTTCAAACTTCTGGTATGCGCCCCCAACTGAAAAGGTCACGCTACGCCTATGAGTGAAATACTGACCGTTAGCTCAGTTGGGTATTTGATCTTTGGGCCTTATCTTCTCCTGTCCTAAACCTTGTCCACTGAACCACCACTCCGGCAATTACTGATTGAAGAATTAGTCTGAGCTTGTAGTGGTGTTTCTATTAATCGACTTACTAACAAATATTACAGTAGAAAACATCAGCTGATAGTAATAACAGATGTTTAACACATCTTTAAGACAACTTTTTTTGTAGACCAATGTTTTCATAAAAGAGTCCGCTCTTCACTCCTCGCCTATGTACGTACAGCTGTCACTTGCAGTGTGCCCAGAGTAATTGTTCAATCAGTATTATTATTACCTTGGCGCCTGCTATGCTAGTTTCTATTTTTAAATATTTACTTTATTTTTTAATATATAACAGTTAATTCTATACTTACAAATATGAGCCAATATGTAAATGGTTGCTGATAATTATAGATAAACGAGTGTAATCTTTATTATAAACTAAGGTCAATAATTAAAAAGAGCCTTAATTAATGTAAAACTTAAAAATAATCCTTTAGCTTAAGAGCCAATGTTATTTCAGTAAAAACTAAACTAAAATCAATTTACTGTTAAAAGGCCATTTGATAAAACTTTACCTATTCTTGATCCACTCAAAACAGTAACGCTCCCTAAAAAAGCTGCCAAAGCCCTTAAATGTTCTTAACGAGCTTTGTCATCCTGTCGACAACTCATTGCACGTAACTTCACATCGCTGTGTTGGTATTTAGTCCTTCACACTTGCATTATAGTGAGAGTAACAGTTGACTAAAATTAACTTAAAAATGTTATTTATAAGTACAGATTTGGACATTGGCAGTACTAACCTAGAGAAGTGGGGCTACAGCCTTTCCCCTCCCCTAATTTTTGGTGGATTTTTTTTAGATTATAGAATCTTTTATCTAGAATCTGTATAGTTTAGTGAAAAGTATGTTGTGTTTAAGAAATACAAAAATAAAATTTCAGATAGCTTTTTTAACTAATTTTTGTTTTCATACTAAATGAAAACAAAAAGCTATATTTTGTTGGTTATTTACCAGGTTTATTATTTTTATTGAAGGATTAGCAGTAATTATTATTACTCACACTAACTGGAGATAGCAACTAAGTGAATAGACTGTAACTAAACAAGTTGGGGAAAAAAAGGTATTTATGATGTTTAAAAGTTATTTATATAATATTACTGCCAATAGATATAGACTCATATAATAGACTGAATTGTTTATAGACTTTTAAAATATAATAAGATAGATAGATAAAATCTTTATTTACAGGTTTTGTACATGGTACAACAAATAGCGTCAAACTTTAAGATTAACATGTTTCATTAATCTTAACTTAAACTAAACTACTTAACCTTGACGGAATTCCTCCAATGAGTATAGTTCTTTCTTAATCAAGTACTCTTTTAGTTCTTTCTTAAAATCTTTTATTACATTCAGATCTTTTTAAGTTTTAGGCAATCTGGAATAAAACTTTAAACCTACGTAAGATGGTTTCTTTCTGTAAAGTTCTAGTCTGTGGTGGGTAGTATTAAGTTCCTGCTTATTCCTTGTATTATATCGGTGGTTTTGATTCGGCTTCGTAATTAAATTTTCTTTTACAAGACATATTGTGTCAAAAGTATATTGCCCAAAAGCTGTTAAAATATTTAGCTCTTTAAATTTATTTGTGACTGAGTCATCAAATTTAAAGTTTAAAATCAATCTTATGGCTTTTTTTTTTTAGAAATAAAGATTTGTTGTAAGTTGTAATTTGTAGTTCCCCCGTAAAGTGAAATCCCATACGCAATATGAGAGTGAATATGTGCAAAATATGTTGACTTTAAAATTACAGTTGAGCAAAAAAAAGTAATTCGTTTCAGTGCATACAATCCAGAATTTATTTTGTTTAAAAGTTTTTCAATATGAACATTCCAACTCAAAGTTTCTTCTAGTAATACACCCAAGAAATTTGTATGTGTTGTTAGGGTCACATTGTTATTAATAACAAATAAACTAATAGTACAATTTCCTTGTACTGTATTGATAAAAATCTGTACAGCTAAAACTTCAATTTAGAGGTGGTTATTTATTGATTCAAACAGCTGTCCACCATTGATTAAGGTTACCCAGTACTTCCTTACTGAGAAAATATTACAATATTTAGTCAAAACTTTACTTATGCATCAATACTGGCTTATGCATAAGTCAAATCAATATTGACTTATGCATTCATATTTACAAAGAATAAAACTATTTCTATAATCTTACACATTTTACTAATGTCAGACTAAAACCTAAATAATTTGTATTTAATCCAGTTTAATTGTTGAAATAAAACTTAATATCATGTTATTATTGTAATTGAGTGGAACAAATGGATTTATTTAGTAATCCATTCAGTCAAGACATTACAACTCATATACAAAGTCAACAGAACAACTGGAACAATTGAAGTTATTATTTAAATACATTGATATCAGTAAAAAAATAAGAATACACCAATCAATCCAACATGGATTAATGGATTACATCACATCCGTAACATTATTATCTAAAAATGCATTAACGCTACTCATTAATCATTAAATGAATGAAATACCTTGTTATACATGAGTACAATATTGAAACACATAATTGGTAGTCAGATTTCCTAGTGAATTGTGTAGTTCTTCAAATGACCATAAAAGATTATTATGCAGTTTGCAAACAAAGTGATCACAATATGATTGAAAACATATGTAAAATGCCCCGTTTGGTTTCATAATTAAAAAAATGGCTTTTAAGACAATTTTCCTTGTAGCACAAAACATATTTTATCTAAATAGGGTTTCAACTGATACTGTTGAAATGTGGTTTAACTTATAATGGAAATTGGTGAAACAATTGCATTTAAAATTTAACCAGATACTGTTCAAGCTGCAACAGCTGTTACTTCACACCACCAACCCTTACTGGTACAATCAACAGCTGTCATGAACGTGCACTCATGTATAATGGCTATACTTTCCAATAAGTTTGAACTTATTGTTAGTTTAATAAGGACTTATTTTCTTTGTTTAGTCAATTCTCATGTTCTTTTGTGACATGAGGTATATACTGTCGGTACTGGTTAATCCAATAGCAGTAATGTCAACATCTTTTTGAATTGTGATAAAGAATGTTGTGGATTGAAGAAAATCGTCTCTCCTGCTTCAATAAAGCATGTATGGTCCATTTTTACAATGCCCTCATAACCATGTTCCACAATTTCTAAATAATTTATGGGGAGGTAGTTAAAATTAAACGCAGAAACAACATAGTTACTGAATTTAACATACATCTCCTGTTCTTTTTGTAATGTGATTTGTATCCCTGTCAACTGTTGTGTTTCTATTTCCTCAACATACATACTGAAAAGTTCTGTTAAATACAATAGCTGTTTTGCCGTGGAATCCTGTCCGTGGATGGACGCAAGGAGTTGGTAGTACCATGTGTTGTTAAATACAGACTTAAATTGAGAACTTTCTAACGGATATTATTCCTATCAGTTATTTAATCTCCATTTAGCGTTTGGAGTCATGTAACTTAGTGCATTTGCATTCACGCCATCGTCTAAATGTAAACGCAAAGCCCACTAAGCAATTATGTAGGTCACCAAAAATTAATAGATTAATTTAATTTGTTAAATTTGAGGTAGTCTCTTCGTCTCAGTCTACCACTTGGAGTCACCTAGGGAACTGCCAAAATTTCAAGGTTGTTTATTATGGTACATAATGTGAGTATATATATGCCAGGGTCAAATGACAAAAAAAAGAAACATATGTATAGAATGTTAGGAACAATCTTGTTTTTTTTCAAGGAACATTTTTTCCTATAAACATAAACTTCTTTGGATCAGCTGTTTGCTTAGAGCATATGATTAAAAAAGTAACAGCTGATCGTTTACTATTTTAGATCGACATAAAGACATATAGATCGACATAGATATTATAGCACAAGATACCATGTAAAAAATGTTAGGAAAGATCTGATTAGATAAAAAGTAGATAAATCGATTTGAAACCTTTTGCAAACTTGTTAGATAAGGCCTCAACTCCTGAAATATACCATTGTGAAGTTCGGAAATGGTTCAATTACATAGTAAACAACAAGTAAATAAAAACTGTAAATAATTAGAATAAATGAAAAATACACCATATATTTTAATTAAAGGGGGT